>JAULBP010095239.1:0-11585 GCA_032355345.1 Lepetodrilus pustulosus | reverse complement strand
ATGTAGTTTACATTTATTACTCAAATATAGTGCTACGTGCTCATAAAAATCTGTGATTGTATGCCTTTAATGCTAAAATACCATAATAGTTATAGCTACGGCCCTGTTTATATGTATAACTACTATACGGACGCCAAAGCAAATATTGTATCCTCTATAAACAGCTGATAATGTTTTTACATCATATGCATTTATACCTTTGATCGGATATAGGCTATATTATGTGCGGATTCCAATCCGATAGGCCTATAATATATCCGCTTTTCTATCGAACATGTCTTATTTCTATACCGACTTTGCGTGTATACTGCGATACGATAGATAGGAATGCTTGTACAAGTATTTTTGCAGAAGTTTCTCTTCAGACACTTAATTATAAGAGTGTAGTGAAATGTTGATGAAATAGAGGCACTCGTCGACAAGATCAAAAGAATCAGATATACGTTTTCTAAGCTATCCGTTCTGAAAGAAATGCCACTGAATCATCAATTTCACTGTTTAGACCCACATGTCAGAACGACCCATGTGATGTTGTACAAGTTTCAATAAAATATATATAGTTTTCACATTTAAGAGCATAATAGTGTACGTATCACAGATGGTTGACCTATATGCTGGACAAACGCTTTTAAATCTGAAACTACTTACGTTTGACTTGTTCACCCAGAAGTTGTTATTTACTGTTGTACTTATGGGATAACCTGAGAGTATCTAGGCTTCAATCCTGCCCCACACAGAGATACAAGTTGAAAAGGCTGTGGTGTTACCTTAGGCAAGTGACGTGCCTCTGTTCACCCAGCAGAGAATGGGTACCCGGTAGAGTCTGCTACACGGCAGCTTGGTTATATACTTCCAGTGTGTCGAGATGGAATCTGATTGCACAGTAATAATGTGAGCGCCAATGAGCAACGATGGCTGGAAATTAGGCGCTAAAACCATTATTATTCATTGTAAATCACCTTTGAACATACTTAATTAGTATGGAAAGGGTGCTATATAAATATAATAATAAGAAGAAGAATAACGTGGCCACCGATGCCCTATGCCCCGCATAGTAGGGGCAAAGTGACCCAATTATTCAAAACAGTTTTCTTTAATTTCCACATTATCTATATCGCATAAACTGGAAATCTTGTGACTAGAAGTGATACCTAAACCTGATACTTCAGTTAAACAATGACCACACTTTATAGCGTACATGTGTGTAGTTAAATGTAATCGCGCAATATCAGGGCGCGCGCTACCCTGCTCTTGTAAAACAAATGTTTTGTGATAATAAAATGAACGTATATATATAGCTATAATGATCAATTCTTGCCTTTGGAATCTAACTGCAAGATCGACTTTCCCCCAATGTGGATTGAAGAAAGGGATTTTAGCGATATAAAATTGATATATGTCACAAAATAATGCTGTTTACATTTATTACTCAAATGTAGTGCTACGCACTCATTGACATCTGTATGCATTTAACACTCTCCCTACTGGAGGCAACCAGATATACCCTCAAGAGCTGTGTTTGTGCCAAATTCAGCAGGGAGAGGGTTAAACATGTAAACGTAACACGTGTATTCACTTAAATATGTGTATGTAGGAAAGTTGTTCTAATTCTCCTTTTGACTTTTTACTGATGTCGATGCAAACGGTGCCTGTCGAATCACATTATCATAAAAGTTCATTTGATGACTAAAAAAAATAAGGGAACGCATAATTATATTTATGTGCGGTGTATTTTTTTTTCGTTCAAAGAGAGGTAGGCCCCAACTATACAAGTACTAGTACCCGCTTCACGTAAATAAGTAATTATGGTATATTGCCCATGCCGTGTCTGTGTGCATTGTAGTGTCCTATACCAGAGACCATAATATTATACAGTCTATGGTCTCTGCCTATACTACCGTATGCTAGGACTGTTGTGACATATCGGTCACTTTATGTGTCCGGATTACATTTGAAAGTATTAAATATGAACATATCAATATGATAGTTCGCTTTAATTTTGACGGATGTGTTTAACTTATTTGCATGATTGTAACAAGTAGTTTCTTATTACCTGCTATTGTCCATAATGTATACGCGTTAATAATGCCATTATTCAATTTGTTTGTGAATAATTCATCACGATCAGACGCATAGCTAGGGATATTTTAATGGATTCACCAGTACTGTCACTCTATTGTTCTTGTCTTGTTTACAAGATAAACTTGGATAGGAAATGTATGCGGATGCGTCTGCGTATCTGCGAACATGCATACTATATGCAATTGTAAATATTATTGGAAGATGTTTCTAAGTGCTTATCTGATCTTTTCAGGTATTTTGATGGTGCTTCTAAATTGGAAGTGCAGGCACTATTGGTCGAGTGTAACTTATACTGCTATCCATACATTGTGAATGACTATTCTAGTCTACAAACAGCAATTTGCAATGCTACATATGCTTGTCCTATATAAGCGACTAATGAATTTATTTCTAAGACTACTTGCGTTTGATTTGCCCACCAAAAAGTAGTTATTTACCGACGTACCAATACTCGATAGTTATGAAAATTTTCAAATTGTATATGAATAAAAGAAACGTAGCTAAAATAATGTTCTTTGCAACATTAAATTGCTATAGATCGAATTCCCTTCAATGTGGATGGATGAAAAGGAGTTTGGATATAAAATTGAGAAGTACCACAAATGTAGTTTATTTCTCAATACAAGTTCATTATAATCTGTGATTGTATGTCTTAATGCAATATTTACACCCATATACAGCATACTATTTAGGGTGGTACATCAATGCAATGCTTATACCTATAGTATATCATGAATACCTATACTTATTGTAACTACATACATGTATATTGGGAGGTATGCTGGCATATCGACTTATGTACATGTATATAGATAGATAATACTAGTAGTACATGTCTGCATGTGCAGTATACTAGTGTGATCAATATCATTATTATGTGTACTCCAACATGTATACAATATTTAGGGCAGTATATCACTTCAATTTGTATACTGGATGTAATATAAATAATAGGCTGGCATCCAATATTTCAAAGTTGTGATGTTATTGATATGTCGATGACAATGTAATTGTAAAGACCACAAACCTCAAAACTGCTATTTCGTTATTACATGTATATAATTATTTTGTAAAATGTCCATACAATTCAGCTGGAATGTTCCATCATTTGAAGTATTCTGATTAAAATGTATCACTTACTAGAGTCTACTGTCCATCTCTTCATGTTGAAAATGAATCCATATCCTGTGCCCTAGGTAAACATTGACCTTCTTATGAGACCAAGTAATGATTGAATAAAACAGGAATTCTCATTTTGTCATGCATATTTTATTTGATAGGGATATAGAAGAAAATATCACATATCATATCTTGTTATATATATCTATCACAGACATAAACATAATATATACATGTATTCACAAATGAATAATCATTGATTTAGGTATCAACTTTTCTTGCATTTCTTTTTCTTTCTCTTTTTGTGTTCAGTGTCTTTGACCTCAGTATTTTCATAATCACATTCACGTTTTTTGTCTTTTCGTTTCTTTTTCTTTTTCCTGATGGAAGTTTCTTCACTCAAAACAATGGTTCCATTACAATCAGCGGTTTCATTTTCTGAATTTCTGTCGTTCTTATTGTCCACAATGCTATCATTATTGCCATCCATAGTCATAGTTTTACTGACACAGTCTTCAACGTCTTTATGTTTTCTCTTCGTCTTCTTGGGCAAAACCGTAGTTACACATTCCAACACACCATGGGAACCAGCTTCATGATTTTCATCATCTACGCCCATCTTCCTTTTCTTCTTTTTCTTCTTTTTAGGTGGATTTGAGTCGGTGTCTTCAAGTGCAGGGCTCTCAATGGTCAATGGAAAGAAGGCAGAGTTTTCGTTGGCCGATTTCATCTCCTGCATTAATTTGGCTTCCATTTTCTGGATTCGCAACAGTTTTCCATTCTGTTTCAAACCATGCCGTGCACCCCTGAAAATATACATTGGGAAAGATTTATTTAAATATCTTTAATTAAACAAAAATAAACAATTTATTTAAATATTGTTAAACAAGTAAATATAATTAAAAAACACTATTTTATTTAAATTAAACAATAATAAATAAATAAAATCAATCATTACAGATATTTGATTGGTCAGTAACCTTCTTGAATTGATTGAATTAATGCTATACGCCACAGTGGGAATATTTCACCCATAGGCGATGACCATCTAGAATACAGCCACATCTAAAAAGCTGCAACAACCAATTGCTTACGACATCAAAATGTATTCCCTTCTGGGCTTTAGACCGACATATGCATGACATACAGGGGCAAGTTAAATTGCACTGTGGGCAACTTATAGGGAGTGTACGTCTCGTCCGTTTTTATTTCCGATGATGACAGGTGAAAGAAGTCTTGCTCGTGACGTTTTCTTTGTGAAGCCCCAATGGAATTTTTCGCATTTAGATTTTTTACCAGTTTATGTCACCAGATCTCACGTCTACCAATTTATTAACATATAGCACCTTGGGTGCCTTTGCAACTTGCCCCGACTATCCCTGTTGGCAAGTAACTCAAAATGTTAGTCTGGAGCCATGCGCTGTCTACAATGTTCATGAGTGAGTGATTATGGAGTTTAACGTCTCGGTGAGAGAACGTTCATGACAAGGTAGCTCGTGATTCCTCTGGCTTTCACTGCTGATCACAAGCTATATATGGTCAGCTTCCCAATAAACAGAAGCTTACGATCAGCAGGGAAGGCTGGAAGAACCTGGAGCTAATGACAAGTGTGCATCCTCTATCAATGTAAGCATCTTCTTGTACATACTTGTGAGCTGTTCTCCCTCCACACTGTTCAAACAGTTCATCTTCAGAAGGCCTGTCGATTACAGAAAACATGTATCATGAGCTGGCTATACATAAGCCCATTCCTTCAAACTGAACAGAGCAAACCCTGTTTTATTAGCTGAATATTCCAAGCAGGCACATGTGTTAAAGTTAGTGAGATATTATTTTACGTCACAGCGGGATATTTCACCCATTATCCCATACGCAATGTACGTTGGTTGTTAAAGTATACTGATATTTATTTTGTACTGGGGTTTATAGTTGCATTCTAGAATCTTTCACTAACATCACGACTTGTCAGTTTAGGGCAGGAGGAAACCTGCAACATCTGTATGTCTAAATGTTGCAGTAAACCTGCGAGCACCAGCTGGTAGTGACAGACCAATGATGATATCTGTATTGCCAGCGCATCCTATATCAATATTGCATCAGAAAGGTCACATTTGCAAACATTAATACCGGGCACCCGCCCCAGAGTGGGATTTGAACTCGGGACCTTTGGCTCAGAAGTCAAAATGTTCTATCACTATGCTACCATCCGCCCCAATAGTCGTCTTAAGTATTCAGCTGACAAGACTTTGATCTACACCTACTTTTTAATCTGCTCTTCTTCCGATTCACTGGACGATTCTTCGATATGTTCTTCAACGTGATGGCCATCTTGTTGTTTCAAAGTAGAACCCTAAAATTAAAAATAGAAATTAAAAAGTCCACAAATCCTGTGCTACTGGTGTTTTCGAATAAGAATAGTTAGATCAAGAGCAGACACCTATAGCATAAATAATTCATGTATGAAACACATTTAGTAATACCGGGTTTAATTAATATTTGGATAGTGGTAGATGTGTTAAACAAATTAAAAATAAAAATAATAATACAAGTCTGTTGGAAAAAATAATTGGAAATTCCATTTTTTTAATTTTAATTTTTATTTTCCAGAATGTGTGTGTGTGTGGTGGTTTGGGTTCGGAGGAACCGTGAACCAAATTATTGATAATAAAAGGCCCGAGGATGAAATCAATGAACCTTATCCATGTGTAGGCAACTGGAGATGCCCTTAAGATCAGTTCCTGTGGGTAATCTAGCAGGTCTTTACGTTGTACCATGAAATACTTCAACCTTACGCGATAATCCAGCAGGGAAAATGTGAGTGATTAGCGTCAGAGGTTAGCGTTGCTGCCAGAGCAGGGAAAAGGTGTTGGAAAAGAAAGGGTTAACTGACTATCAGGCAGACAGGCTCACCAATACAAAGTTTCCATACAGGGATTTTCTCAACCTTGCCTTTTCCTCTTTCCTCGTCTGTTTGCTGGTTGGACTTGTCCTCTTGACTGTCACATCTCCATCCTGGACCACACAATTGAGGATTGTTACTATTATTATTATTATTATTTTTATTTTATTTATTTTTAATTCATTGTAATTTGTATTGGACTACCTCAGGCATGGCAACATACAATGGTGATTACAGCAGAAAGCAAGTCCGGCTGAAGGCCTCAAGCCACAACCAGGGAAAATAAATCAATCCCCATGACAAATAAATCAGATTTCTATGGATCCGGCGAAAAATGTCCATGCCTGCTACGAAGTGTTGAAAACGGAACTTTTGAAAACATTGATGTCAGGCCCCTTGGACAGGATTTGAACCCAGTGACCTTTGAGCTCCAAACACAAACATTCTATGATTGCATCACGGCCTGCCCATCCTCAATTTACTGCTATAATCATAAACATACAGGTATTAAAATACTTGCTAGATGCCAGGAAATTGCATTTTTTGGCATGCTAATCTTACAATTCTGGAGTAGCATCTTTTAAATACATTGAATGAAATTCCCAATGTGTTGAAGTGAGTGAATTATTGTTTTACGTCACAGCGGGAATCTTTCACCCATACGTGACGACGCAATGTGTTGAAAGGATGAACACACCTGGCCTGCTTCCACTGTGATGCTGTTTGCAGTTTTGTTGAAAACATCGTCCCACCAGTGACTTGTGAACTCTGCACCTGGGTCATGACCTACCTAAACAATATCACAAGTATATGAAAGTACACTTCCGAGGTATCTTTAAAAAAAATAGAAATAAATTGTTTTACATTGGTGCTTGGTTAGAGCCACTTTCAAGATAATTTTACTCATATCACAGTTCTTCAGTTTAGGACAGAAAGAAACCTGTAATATCAGCAGCACTGAATGTTGCAGTAAACCTGTGAGTTCCGACTAGTACTGATGGAACAAAGATGTCAGACACTACCATCTGATAAACTTCCCTCATATCTCTTGTCATGTTGAAACATCAAGAAAGTATTCAGTATTGATCAGTGGCTAACATCAGTTTTGGCCAATAATGGCTATAGAAGTACACTGCATATACTATTATACTTTCCGAAAAAATGTTGTTACCTCCCCGGAACATTTTCAATAGAATTATCTCCCCTTATCGGATCCTAGTAAATCATGGATACAAACTGTTAAATCTACGGATTTTAAACATGACTTTTAGAAAATATGCACATCAGAGCTACCTAATTAGTGTTGGATAAAAAAACCAAGACATCCTCCAATGTTCAATCTCTGTATTCTCCTCTAGAGAAAGGAGCTCAAATACTTGGTACTATGCAAACAAGCAAGACGGCCAGTTGAGTGCATGTTGTTGTAACATCTTAAGTTGTTGTGTTTCTACTAATATCAGTAAAATATCACGAAATGGTTTACATCGTTACAATATGCGTAGTTTGATTAATATTGACATATTAAGCTACAATATGCTTTGTATAGTTAACTTGAAAAATGACTCATTTTCAAATACATGTACAGTACTTCAAAAATTAAGATTTGAAAAACTTTGTCATGTGCATATTTTTTTTAATTGTTGACAATTAATTAATTATTAGAGGGTTCGAATTATTAGGGTAATTACGGTAATACAAACCCCAGTTTTATTGTTTTTTATCTTCACTTTAATAGCCTCCTTCATTCCACATGCATCCCGCCCCAGTCCAGAACCTACAAAAACATAGCAACATTTTATATTATAATTATTTTAAATTAATAAATTAATATTTCCTTGAAAACGTTGATAATGATAATAAAATCAATTGAGCATCACAACCTATGAAAATAAAGAAACATTTAATATTATAATTAGACATGTTAGAGCATTGTCGGTATAGTACCGGTAGTACTCTGATAGGCGGTAGTACCAAGATACTGATAAAACTATTCATAAAAATGTATAAGATTACCTACTTCCATAAGAGGTATTAGTTGCCTGAACCATCTAAACACAATTGTCTGGGAGAGATAGCGATTAATGTGAATTACTTAGTATGTGTTATTCCCACTCGATAGCTTCTCCCATGCACTTCCGTGTATTTTAATAAGTCACATATTTTTTGGTTTTAAGATCATAAAATCTATAGGACTGATTACATGAACCACATCCAAAGAAAATAAAGTGTAGCACTGAATATGGCTGATCGACAGACATTGGAAGCTCTTAAAAAAAATTTGCAATGTTATGCACTGCCCGACTACTATTCTATTGTTTGTCATGATCTATGCATAAACACCCCTATTTCGTAGATTATCTTGGTAAATACGTCAATTTCTTATTTCATTTGCCCTATAAACCGAAATGAAAAAAAAAGAAAAAAATATTGCACCAGTAATAAGAAATCTGTATATACAGTGTCCCCTCTATATAAGGCTGTATTTGGGGTCCATGACATACCCCCAGCCTTATAGTACCAGCCTTATATAATAGTGCAGGTAAATAACAAAATATAAAAATGGGGTCCACATCTGACCCAGCCTTATATCCGAATCAGCTCTGTAACGAACAGCCTTATATCGAGGGGCACTGTAATTGTAAATAACTACTTCTGTAACCAGTCCTCGTTTGTACGAAATGATATAACTTTGGTAAATGATGAATTCAATCATAACAATGGCTTCAGAGTCAAGGTTACGAGGATTTGCAATTAACAATCGCCCCCTCGCCCAGGCCATTTCTCTCAATGCTAAAGGTATCCTAAGGGTGAGTAGAAATTCATAACATTTGTTATATGACTATTCAGGGGCGTACGTTTTAAAGTTAGTATCCATCCCTGGTTACCTTAGATTTAAGCCATGTCATACAAGAGTTCCCAGCGTCGGGCTAACATAACGAAAAAATATTTTTTTCTTTTTGCTTCAAGTCAGAAAACAAACAATTCAATGTTTTGTTATGTTAGCCTGACAATAGATGCTCTTGTATATAATGAAACATAGTCTAGCAAACCTGAGTTTCCGAATCACTTCCTTATTTTCCTTGCATATTTCCGTGGACAGTTGTTCCTTCTCTGCCACAGTCCCGGACAGCTGGTTGTTTTGAGACTCGAGCATCGCGATACGATCGTTGTAGCCCTCCAGCTGTGTCTGCAGTCCTGTGCTCAGCTGGTCCCGCTTGTGAAGGACCTGTTCCATGTCTTGAAGTCTCCCCTTCAGGTCCCACGCTGGCCGTTTCTTGGATCCTGCTAAGAAAAAAAATAATAATTCATAATTTTCTATCAATGAATAAGCCCCACTCACACTCACGATTTGTGATGTTGAACTACAAAGAATTAGGGCATGTTAGGATGCCTCAACTCCAGCATTGGGAGAAATCGCTCAGGCCCCCGTTTCACGAAGGTGTCCTAACTTTATGACCCAGTTTCAGTTAGATGTTGATTTATGAAGGAATAAGACTTGTGACGTCTTCGTGAAATGTGAAATGCTTGTTGCCAGGTGACAACTGTTTAGGAGCTCCTAAATAGTTAGGACACCATCGTGAAACGGGGACCGGGCTGACAGGCTAGTGTAAATATCTATCCATGTGACATGACTCCAAACCAACATTTTGAATTTCTTACCCACAGGGCTAGTTGCAAAGGTACCAAATATGCTAAATCTTGAAAAAATAGGTTTGTCGGCCGTGCAGTTTAACTTGTCCCTGTACATCAGGCATGTTATTCTAGAGTCCTGTGTGAGTGATGCGAGTGATTGTTGAGTTTAAAGTCGCTGCGGGAATCTTTCACCCATTTGCAACGAGAGTCCTGTAGTATAGCTGCTTTACTGCTTTTAGTAAGCAGTTGATGTAATATATTACAGTAAATGTTACCCATGGTTACTGATGTATTTTACCTCCATTAGCTGGTGCCGGTTTGGAGGCAGCAGTTACCATGGTTACAGGTTTCTTCGCAGGTGGTATCATCTTGGCAACAGGCGCACAGATGGTGGCTGACATATTGACACCTGCAACACACAAGAGATTTAGCTATCAGAGTAAGCAATGTAGGATATCGCAAGCAATTGATAATCAACTCATATATAATATATTATAACATCCATGAAAATAACCAAAACCATAGTAAAACATTATTATTCAAAACATTACCCAATTTCTGTGGATAAAAAAACCTTTTTGTAATTGCTGACTTTTGTGTTATTCAACTGTGTATGGGCAGTAGGCATCTCTAGACAGGCGCCTCTATTCATGTTATATCAATTCAAAGACTATTTTCTGTGGTTTTCCATATAGTTTATTCAAAGATAAAAATGATTATTAATTTATATTGAAGATTTAGATTGTTTAACAGACAAAAATAATGTTGGCAGTTTCTAACTGAAGCACAAACATCATATCATAATGTGAACATTAATACTACTTGGGATATAGTTTTTGTAATCATTTATATTGGGTGGGTTATTCTTCAAAAAATATTTTCACTGGACTGTGAGATGCTTGCAGGATTTGCTCACTTCTATCACAGCAATTCAGTTTATGGCAGGAGGAAAACTGCAACATATATGCAGCACTGAATGTTACAGTAAACCAGCGACTGCTTGTGGTGTTGTACGTACGTGGTTTGGCAGGAGGTCTGGTTGTCATGGCTACCGGACGTTTGACGTTGTTGGAGTTGCTGTTGAGGCGCGACGTGCGCGTATTCAGCGCAGATACGGACACGGACCGTGTCATTTTCGACGTCGGAGCTGGGGCCTCTGAGCGAAATTTCTTCCCAGGATTGCAAGCTGTCTTTGTCTGAAAACCGTGAGTGAGTGAGACATTTGTAAAGTCATGTTCTCCTGACAGCGTGAACACAACAGTCTGTGTTACACACTGTCACACTAAGAGGGGTTTCGCATGTTCAACATTATAAGGAATTTAATTGGTTCATATTATTATTAGCACTTACTACTAGACATTCTTCGTCTGGACTACGTGCCCTCTTCAACCCTACGGCCTGTGGGGGTTTCAGTCGACTGCCTGGGGTCGGGAGACGACTCAATCCTGAGTTCTTTGTCGCCAGGGGTTTGCGCTGTACAGATAGACTAAATTAATATAGGTTTGTGTTGAAATATAGTTGAATGTAATATGATACCCATGCTATCTTCTGGAGTCCCATCCGTGATTATGAGGTTATGAACCTACATTAAAATGTTGTAACGGCTCCAGCACAATCAGGTGCGCATTTGTGTTGCACTAGGCCGTAGGCCCTAATATGCTTTTAAATCTCATTTGAGTAAAGCAATGGTTAATAAATGGGTCCTAAACTTGTTTATGTAAAGCTTTAATCTTATCCTAATACATGTTGACTGGTAACAGATTCCATTGAAGAAGTATGTATTCTTTATTATAGATTATCGGGTTGTTTTTATACTATTCAACCATGTTTTCTCTCAAGAAAGTGAAATCAA
>JAULBP010095228.1:0-11588 GCA_032355345.1 Lepetodrilus pustulosus | reverse complement strand
GGGATATTGACCGATACACCTCGGAAAGTATGGATGTAACTCTTACCTCTTGGTTGCGAGGCATGCTCTCCTTTCTGTGCTATACGCTGACACACTACGAGGGTTTTCGTGTGTACAGCATTATACGGAATTTTATTGGTTGCAAAACGGCAACATCCAAAACGGTGCACGATATTCAATTTAGAAACTATAAATTAACGATTGATATTGTCTAAATTCCAAACAGTAGACCTTTATCTCCTTAAAATATAAGTCAAGGTATCGTTTCCTACCAATCGATTTGATATCGTTTTCAACAATTCAATATTCGATTTTCGTCAATATCGTGAGCCATTTTGGATGTTGCCGTTTTGCGCCTGCACCCATCAGCTAATAATAATATGAACCAATCAAATTCCTTTTAATGTTGAACACTAAACCCCTTGTAGTGTGACAGCATAGAACACAGACTGTTGTGTTATCGATGTCAGGAGAGCATGACAGTGCACTAGCGCAAGAAATGTCACGCCTTTAGGGAGGCAATTCAATGTAAACTGCTGTACATGGTGATTGGACGTACATGTTTTGCTGCATAATTTTTTAGTTCCTCTGTGAGATCTGGATTATGGACGAGCATCGACCGTGCAAACACTGAAGGTCATGTAAAAGCAATCATTATCATAGGAAAGGGGACCAGTTTCATATCAGGAGCAGATATAAAAGAATTTGGGAAGCCCATGAAAGGTTTGCAAGTTGCAGCTTTGTCACAAGTATATGTGGGTCATTCATAGTTACTAAATTAAGGAAATAAATAAATTTTTCAACAGGACAGAATATTTCAATTTTCAATAAAGCCGTGTACACGTGATAGCACAATTGGTAATGCACTGAAGAACAAATAGAAAGGTTAACAGTTTATTCTAAGGCACTTGTTTTCAAATGATCCCAGGACCCCCTTCTAATTCAAATACTGTAATGTGTTTGGTTTTTAGAGCCTTTTCTGACCAAACTTGGACATAAAATTGAAGCCAGCAAGAAGCCAGTAATTGCTGCCATCCATGGCTATGCCTTCGGAGGAGGACTGGAAATAGCTTTGTTTTCACACTACAGGATTGCATTGAAGAATGCCAGGTTAGTTACCATCCTTGATCTGTCAGAACAAGCCAGGGCTTGCAGATTTATTGCACCATTTATAAGTGAAAGAATCTTGAAAGTGGATCCTGCCAACATGTGTAAATACTTTTATCACATGTCAGTATTAATATTAACGTCCACTCACATATACATACAGAGTGGGTTTCCCAGAAGTCAGTCTTGGTATACTGCCTGGAGCTGGCGGAACACAACGGTTGCCAAGGGTTACCAGTATTCCAGTTGCCATGGATATCATCAGTAGTGGGCGTCACATTGATGCAGCACAAGCCCTGAAATATGGAATCTTAGATAAGGTGAAAAGGAAAGATAAGACATCGGCATCATTCCACAAGTTTACCAAATTTATTCTTAAAAGACATCAGCTTTTTCTTTAGATCATTGCGTATATATTATCTCCAAAAATGTTAACACATAACACTTAAAACAGTAATATAGGAAATTATTACCATTATCTTAATATTGAATCATATTATTTGTCTTTTCTTTTCAGGTTGTAGATACAGATATAGATAAGGAAGCACTTATGTTTGCCCACACTGTCATCGGAAAGCCTCTGGATTATCGTAGATTGAGAAACCGCCCTGTCACACCAATCAACAACCTGTCTGAAGTACATGATGGTAAATTGATTCTAGACCTATTTGTATCTGACTTATTCACATTAAGGTCTATTTGAATTTAACAGCAATCTTAGTTATGACTATAATAGGCAACAGCTATCAGAATGATTTGGGGTGTACTAATAGATCCAAATATCAAAATATCGTAATATGTGAAGATTCCAACTTATTCACAGCTTGACCTTTAGATTTAGAAGATAACATGGTTATTGGATGTCTATATTTTTGCAGCTGCCTTGGCTCAAGTTAAAAGAAAACAAAGAGGGTTCATCGCACCAGTTGTAAGTGCATTGTCTGGAGCATTCATTCATTCATTCATAGAGAAACATATCCATACTGCATACAATTGCTATCTCCTTCTTAAGCTTCTTAAACAAATATCGCCAATTGAATTGCATATTTATCTATTTTATAACAATATTGCTTTTGCTTTAATGTATTTATGTACATTTCTGATGAGCAGTAGATTGGTGGTATGTTACTGTATTTGTTCTGCTACAGAAATGTCTACAAGCCGTGCACACTGCTGTAACAGCTAAAGACTACGAGACAGGCATGCAGGTGGAGTTCAACATGATGCGAGAGCTGATGTCGTCTGGCCAAGCCAAGGCTCTGCAGTACACCTTCTTTGCTGACAGGTCCACAGCCAGGGTAGGTGACAGGTCCACCATAGCCAGGGTAGGTGACAGGTCCACCACAGCCAGGGTAGGTAACAGGTCCACCACAGCCAGGGTAGGTGACAGGTCCACAGCCATGGTAGGTGACAGGTCCACCACAGCCAGGGTAGGTGACAGGTCCACAGCCAGGGTAGGTGACATGTCCATAGCCAGGGTAGGTGACAGGTCCACAGCCAGGGTAGGTGACAGGTCCACAGACCGGATAGGTGGTCTGTTACCTTGCAAATTTCACTGATGTGTTGGTAATACTGGAAATTTTGGCTGTCCACACAGTTACATACAAGCTCAGATTTTAGGGTTATAGATCATTAGTGCAAAATAGTATATTCAGCAAATGGGACCTAGCATACTTGGAAAAAAAATTAATACACGTTTTAGCATATAATGATGTCCAATCCTCTCATCTTTATTACAAGTAGAAAATATAACAAATTGAAAGATTGTAGTTGGTAACTTTGAAAGATGTACTTAACTATAATACACTGGGGAGAACTGCATTTATCAAATAATAGTATATTTTTTAAATTTCACTTAGTTATTTGAGGCGAGATCTGCAGTTACCCGCATGCGGTTCTCCCCAGTGATAATAGTTCGTGTCTTGTGTTATGTCGTGTAGTGGGAGCTACCTAATGGTGAGAACTACAAGACGTGCAAGTCTGTGCCAGTCAGGACAGTCGGCGTGATCGGCGCTGGAACCATGGGAAGCAGCATCGCAGTGGCGGTACTCAGAGCAGGCATACCTGTCACCCTGGTGGAGCGCAATAGGAAGGTGTGTGTGTGTGTGAGCGTGCATGAGTGTGTGAGTGCATGCATGAGTGTGTGAGTGCGTGCATGTGTGAGTGCATGCATGTGTGTGTGTGTGCGTGCATGTGTGAGTGCATGCATGTGTGTGTGTGTGTGTGCGTGCATGTGTGAGTGCATGCATGTGTGTGTGTGAGAGAGTGCATGCGTGTGTGTGTGTGTGTGTGTGAGTGCATGCGTGCTTGCGCGTGCATGCGCAACATACAAGATAATATATGAGGGTAGTCTTCAACATGTATACCACCACACCAAAATAATATAATAATTTCAGCTTGATTATTAATAAACGTGAATTCAGTGGTTGATACTCGTCATGCTATGTCAACTTGTCACGTAATTACTGACATGTTTTCTTTGTGACATGGAAATAATTTAATATTTTCATTGCTTATCAACAGCTTAGTTATTTTAAAATCAGTATCAAGTGGTTTATGATACTCACAAATAGGATGTGAGATAAAGGTACTACACATTTCCAATGGTTTGTAGTTTCTGGACAAAGGTGTGTCCTCGATAGAAGCCGTGTTACGACGGAGCGTGCAACTGAAGAAGCTGAGTCCAGAGGGTTTGCAGAAGTCTATGTCCATGCTGCATCCAAGTGTTCAGTTAGAGGACCTTCATGACGTTGACCTTGTGAGTAGAGATATATATGACAGCACAGCTATATTCTGATAGTACACCCAGTCCAATAAGCAATATCTATGTGCTTTGTTTGCTATGTTATTGATATACTTTTGTGAATTGTTGTTGTTTTCAGGTGATTGAGGCCGTATTCGAAAACTTGTCAGTGAAGCATGAAATATTCAGCAAGTTGGACAAGATTTGCAAGCCACAGACAATTTTATGTAGCAACACATCATCCCTTAACATAGACAAGGTATACTTTTGTGATGCTTTCCAGATAGCATTAGTTTAAGCATAATTTTGTTCTTATCTAATTATTAATTGAATCTTTGACTTTGACATGTATAGCTAGCTCATTGTACTACATCATAACTGGACCTGTATGCTCTTTGCTTTCATGGTCAGATATATAGCCCATTCACATATGAATCCTCAACATATTCCTAGCCAATTTTTTAATCAATAATCAAAACATTACCATAGCACACTTGCAGTACTGACCAATCCATAATAACATATCCATACCTATGCCATCATGTACATACATGTACATTAGCTCATATTAAATATTGCTTGATTTTAGATAGCGTCGGTGACCACCCGTCCAGACAAAGTGGCAGGCATGCACTTCTTCGTGCCAGCACACGTGATGAGGCTGCTAGAGAACATCTATGGGCGCGGCACATCGGGAACAACCGTGGCCACCATCATGGACCTAGGAAAGAGACTGGGCAAGGTGAGATATCCACATATTTTTCTTATTTGGAAAAATCTTTTGAAATGCTTACTGTTCATAGATTACCATCTCATTAATGTTTACTGTAAGCTAGTTTCTGATCTACAATATGTGAGACTAACCTACATATTCTAGGTGCGTCAAATTCTAAATATTCTGAGCTGTCTTTTCCAGGTGTCTGTCTTGGTTGGATCATGTACCTCCTTTGTTGCCAATAGAACGATGGCACAATATGGAAGTCAGGTGAGTATAGGCCTCACAAATACCTCACTTCTGGCCTGCCATCTGTAGGTTATAGTGATGCCATTCCATTCCTCGTGTCATTGCTGATCTTCAAAGACATGCATTGAATTGTTAATATAAACAATTAACCCTGTGCCACATCTATTCAACATGAAGTTAATGCAGTGCGAAATCCTGAGCACCACAACATAAATCTAATTTCATAATTGTTAAAGATTTTTGGACCATTATATCGAGGATATTATTTTGTTAGTATTTTATCTACTTGTGTTTCTAGGCGAGTTATCTGGTGGAGGAGGGCTGTTTTCCTGAGGATGTTGATAGAGTACTGACTGACTTCGGCATGGCGATGGGTACCTTTGCTGTCTCAGACCTCTCTGGTACGTCCTGGGATGCGTTCAGGCTGCTATACATTCCTCTACATAGTTCTATGTAGCACTGCAGTAGCAGAGATGCCAACATGTACGAATTAATCATAATCGTTACGAAAATTCACATCAAAATACGATAGTATGATAATGCCATAAATATTACGAATTTTATTAATAAAAAAAGAATTAAATTAAAAAATATATATATTGTGATTCGAACTTATATTGTGTTCTTCCGATTACATAAGCTGGAAAAAATGTAGTGTGTTGCTGTGACAATGCTTCAGTGATGACTGGTGTGCACAAACAAATAAAAATCTTTGTGGCATGATTTACGTTGATTTACAATATAGTATTATGCATATTTCACTTCACTGAACACAAAAATACACCACTAATATCAAGAATATTTCATAAATGTATGGGCAAATCTTTACTACTAATTTGTATTACTAATTACTTCCGAAAATTACTATTTTTGGAGCTTAAAATTTAGAAAAAAAATACTATTAACTGTAAGTGATGTTGGCATCTCTGCACCTGTCCCTGTGTCCTATTGGACATGTAACGAGGCAAAAGGCTTGGATAATTCACATGTCCCGGACAGGCGGACAATCCTTACTGTCGAGCCCTGACTGGTTTCGCAATATTAAAGGCATTCTATCACAGATGGTTGACTTAGATGATGGTGAAACAAACTTCTATTCGAGTCTACGGTTCTTACGTTTGATTTGGCCACCCAAAAGTTGTTCCTCAACCCTTGATAGTTACCACAAATTTCATATTTTATATGAATTAAGGTTATACAGCATTTATTATATTGTCTTTGATGCATCAACTATTCTAGTGAAGGAAACAAACCTACTTCGACAATATGATTTTGTCGTACCACTTTGAGTTATGTCCCTTTTCATTAATATAAGGAAGCAAACATAAAACATAGACATATTCAACTTGATTACCATCAGTTATAACTGGCAAAGTCCAATATATTGGGGTTTAAATGGAGTGTTGTCTACTGTCCATAAAGCGGTGGAAAGGTTTCTGGAAGTACAAACATGATTTTATTTATGTTAAGTGAATGTACTTTGTAGTTGTAGTTAAGAACTAGTCCAAGACAACCATTATATCTGTGTGATATTATGTCTTTAAGTATAATTTTTAAATGAATTATTTTATTTCGAATACTGGACAATTGATTGATAGTTTACATTTTAAACCTAACACTTTTAAGCTGTTTAACCCTTTCCTTGCTGGATTAGGTACCGGTACTGTTCCTTGGGGCATCTTTGGTTGCCTCCAGTATCGAAAGAGTTAAAGGTCAACTATGAAAACAATATCATGCGAAAGCTCTTCAGTGTTTCAGTATTTAAGAGGTATTATTTTTATTGCAGACTTTTGTCTTAAATAATTCACTTTTATATTTGTAGAATTATCAAATCTGATCTTTTTATGGTAAAATACTCAATCGAAATATGTAAACCAGAGCTAATTAATTGACTGCTAATGAATTCAGATTTGACAACCATTCTTTAAAAGGCATAATGATGTTTTGTGTTCATGTGCTGTTCGTTTTGTGATTGGATATTTGTTGACCTATATAGCAATCACTCCATTTTATGCAAACAATATTTTTCTCAAAGATGACTTGTATAGTTTGTGTTTTAAGCAAGTAATTTATTAAATGTAAGCCATTTTCTACTGTATGGGTATAACAGGTCTACTTTCTTAAAGCAATTACAGTATAATCATGTTGTTACCAAGGTTATACTACACTATTATACAAAGGCTGCATTACAGTATCCCCCCACCCCGCCACCCCACACACCTCTCCCACTGAGTCTGAAATTAGGCTCAGTTTATAAATGAATTACAATCTTTCATTTCTCTCAATAATAGTTTGGTTATAAATAATGATGTTATATATGCATGCTAATAAATTGGACATCATTCCATTGAACAATCATTAAGGCTCATGCAACTATAAGCAATATATATTTCCTTGATGGCATGAATATTGTATTATAAATGGAAATATTGCATTTAGGTTTACATAGTATCATATCTTCTTTGTATATAATACAATCATTTATGTAAATTGTTGTACCCTGTGAGATACTATTTGAGATACTATGTGAGATACTATGTGAGATGTAGGATGTATTTATTAATCTAAATATAGCATGGGTATTTCGAATTTGAAGTGCTACAATAATATTCACCAAGTGTGTGCTTGTGTAAATAGAACTAAAATAAGTTGTTGGCATATAAGTGCTTCATTGAATAGTATATAGTCGTGGTTGGGATTGTGTTTACATTACACTAGCTTGTGTGTTTGCAATATGTGTATGCACAGATTATTTATTTGGCAATGTGGTTGTTTCATGTTTGTTTAGTGACTATGCATATTTTTGGTGTTGAGCGGAACATGGAATGTATAGCAGAACAGTATTTTTAATCAACTATGCATGTAGCAATATGCAGTCTTGATTATCTGAAACCTAGAAATGTATGACATTTTTCATTAAAGTTCTCATTCAATATTACTGGCACCTGCTAATTTCTATGATCGTGCACATTTTCAAACCAGATGGTTAGTTTGAAATAAAGAAAAAATTTCAAACGTGGATTATATTTGTTTTTAGTTGGAATGTTTCAACAATTATTGTATCAAACACTTCTGCAAACCTGATAGAATATTATTGTTGTTTTCAATAATGATAATGTATAATAATGAAATATTTGATCTCAAATTTAAAATTTAAAATATTTATATGTAATATATATTATTTTTTGTTTCTTCTGTTAATCTATTACATTATTACACCATGAGCCTGCATCTATGCTTAATGTTTCATTCTCTATATCATGAATTTAGAACTAGACATTGGATTACGGTAAGGATGAGAATTTTCAGTGGACAACATTTGATATCAACATTTCAGGATCAATCTTAACACGAGCCTGCTAGCCGGAACCCCTTCTCACAGTGTTACAAGTATCCTAAGGACTAGTAGAAAAGTTAAGGTTTTTGTAACAAATTTGTTATTTGAACCATTTATTCACGCTAGTAGCTTTGAAAGGTAAAAGTTCTATCCCCGCATTCGAAACTCTCTCAGCTACTCTCAGAAAAATTGTTTTACGTTCTCATATCTGTACTTTAAATCCTATATGAGGAATGTAATGCTTGTGTATTTATATTTTATTTTTATAAAAGTATTGTTATCCAATCAATTATTATCTATTATTTTATCCCATGGTGAATGTGCAGCAGATATTGAGTTACACATTCTCCAACTATGACATTTGTTCCTCTTGCCAGGTGTATTATATTTATCTTTTTAGAAGTGTAACAACACTGATTATGTCATGTCACAAATGTATGAACACCACCTTGGATCTCTTATCACAGGAAACACAAATAGCATATTGAAAGGCATTTATTACCAATAACTTCAACCATGTTATGGACCGTTGTAATGACTTTTTTGTAGTGACTAATGTTTTTCTCTTGCCTACTTAATTATGTGAATCTTGTGATATTTATCTTGTATATTTGACATGTCTCATGTAGGTTGAAACTCGTAAAATCCTGTATGCACTGATAAACGCACATGTAACAAATTTATCATTATTCAATAATATATTGTGTTTGATTACTAGATAGCATTGTATCACAAATGTATATTCTGGAAAGGGATCAACCCTTACATCATAAAGGCGGTCATCGTCACACCGACGTGTAAATAACAAACCAGGCCGGGTGTACAGGTTTTTCTTACCCATAAGGGCAAGGCTCGCTCAAAACCAAAATTATGTCACTCGGGCATACATCTGATACAAAATGGAAGCTCGGTTAGTATCCTATAAGGATGTACCTTGAGCAATGCTGTTTCAAATGAACTTGCCAAATTTCCTCATTACTTTGAAATTTGGGAGTTAGAAGTGTGCCAACTAGTGTAATTTTAATTTTTAAAGTTAGACAAAAACAGATATGACGTACATCTTTGGTGGTTTTCTCTCAGTCCACTATTCATTGCCCCAAATCCAGTAATGAAGATACAGTATTTGACATCTTGAAATCTTTACAAAACATATGAAGTATACATTTTCATCAGACATTATAATATTATGTCAAGTCACACATTGCCAACATTACTCGCTCAGTCATCACTATTTCTATTCTAGTTCTGTGTAATAGTTATGCTGATGGAACTATTTGAGAGGTATTTATAGTTTATTGCTTGCTTACAGACAGAAACACGAGTCTAGACAAAAGTAGGATTACTTTGTACTCTTTTATGCAAATTCTTTTGAATTTTGGTCTTGTATGGCCATGGTATAATCTATTTGGCTTTGTACTAATCTCAAGGAGTGCATTGACTGCTTTCTATTCAACTTTGGCAATATTTTGTATTGTGATATAAATCATTAATTGAATAAGTACGTATGTGTTTGGATCCTAATGGGGTTAAGATGTATAAATACAGTGTCCCCTCGATATAACGCTGAATTTGGGGTCCATGACATCCCCCCGCCCTCCCCCGCCTTATAGTACCAGCCTTATACGATAGTACAGATAAATAACAAAAATAAAAATGGGATCCACATCTGACCCAGCCTTATATCTGAATCCGCTGTGTATCGAACAGTGTTATATCGAGGGGACACTGTACTTATACCAATGTGTGCATCATCTTGATTTTCTTTCATCAAACTCAACCATCTGCGTAATAAAGGGAGGCACTTTGTCACTCCTTATTAATAATGTCGTCAAAAACAATTGACAGAGTGAAATAAAATGTTCACATTTTTCATGAAATCACATGGGCATAACACAAAGGAGTTGTTATATTATATCATGAACAGTGTTTAAATGTTTTCAAAAATAATGTTTTATCAATAAACCGTCCCTTTTTTATTTTAATTTAAGAAAAATAAATTGTAATGTTTACCAAATGCACATGCTATTTGGCTCGTCTAGAGTCTTCAGAAAGAGAATGCCTGTTTCACTCCAAGATGAACAGTTTGAAAATTATACCATTTTCAAAAGAGCCAAATTACATGCACCTCTGGTAAACATGAACAAATAGGAAAACAGCAGAGATACAGTTTTTTAGTTGATGATTGTAGCCGAGTTACTTTAGAGAAATGAAAGGGTTTGCTAAAAGCAGTGGGAAATCATACTGACTTGTTTGTTTCTGAGAAATTTGGGCATCATTTAATACCCTGATTTCTCAAAACAATCTTAAGCTTTCCATTGGCATTGACTAACTTGAGGAAAATTTCAGCTGGTTTTCACTCTTTACAGCACCGAGTCGATGGGAGAAATTTCAGCAGAGCAAAATCTCAAACTCAAGTTTATTTCGAGAAATCAGGGCCTGATCTATTTGTCTGTATGAGATATGATAGTATATCAAAGTATTCCACGTAGTCTATAATTACTACTTCTTGAATAATATTACTATCAGATATTATGCTATGTTTTTCAGTTGTGCAAAATGAAAGCAACAGCTAAGCTGACCACGATAGCAGACAGGTTAGTGCAATTAGACGTTCTCATTACAGAATAAACTAACAATAAAATGCCGATGTTTGTGATGACTGTTTTAGCAAATGCCAGGAACCATTGTAATGGAAGGAGACCGGGCAGGTGGTAGCGCCAATGGTAGAACATTGGACTTTGGTGCCAAATGTGTAAATCCCTTACAGGGGTCATCAAGTTCTGTCTTATGTTGCAGTATTCATGGTATAGCCATGCCTCTGTCAACTAACCATTTTCTTTTGTAATGGGGTTTATAATCACTTCATAGAATTTTTCACTAACATCACAATTTGTCAGTTTAGGGCAGGAGGAAACCTGCAACATCTGTAGCACTGAATGTTGCAGTAAATGTGCGAGCACCAGCTGGTACTGACATACCAAGGATGATATCTGTATTGCCACTATACAGACAGTGCATGCATCCTATCAATATCACGTCAGAAATGTAATTTCTGTGAACATTGATGCCGGACCCCAAAGCCATAATATTATGTAATTAATATAAAATATCGAATATGGCATGGTAATGTGGTATAGTAAGGTATATTTCCTCGTCCGTACCTCCTGACTGGCAGTTTTCTTCATCAGAGTTGTCTCCACAGTCATTGAAGCCATCACAGAGTCTCGCGTCCGGAATACATTTCTGGATGTTCCGGCATCTGGTCGTCCCGGAACTGCACGATCCACCTGGAATAATGAACACGGGACAGTCAATGTCGAGTTTCATACTAACTATCAAGTGTTGGGAAATAGGTACATAAGTAAATAACAACTTTTGGGTGTTCAAATCAAACGTAAATAGTCTCAGACAGAAATTCATTTGTCCGTTATATAGGT
>JAULBP010095217.1:0-11591 GCA_032355345.1 Lepetodrilus pustulosus | reverse complement strand
ATCATAACACCCTAAGCTAATAAAGTTAAAATAACTAAACGGCCGCAGCGCTGACAATCCAAACAAATTTACTGAATTTGACCATTTCTATTCACTAATGTCATTTCAGTCAATCTGTCAAATAAAAGGGCTGATATTTCAGTCAATTTGCAAAATCCCTGAATATTTCAGGCAATTTGTAAATTGGCTGAGGGAATTAGGCCATTTATAAAATAACTGAACATTTCAGGCATTTTACAAATTGCCTGATTTTAGACACTGACTGTAACATACGTATATACGTTTAAATTAATTTTTGTTCTCCAAAATATTATCCCTACAATTAGAGATATAACCCTCAAAGTAATAACTTATAAATATATTATATTAGTTTTGTTTATCAAAAGTGCACGTTCAGAGAAACATAATGTGTGTATGTGTGTGTGTGTGTTTTTGTGTTTAAAGTGTTACTAAACCAGTGTTGCTGTCATATCCTGTTCCTGCCAGCTTGCACGTGTTCAGCAAGATGTTATCTTTCATAGTGGAGGAATAGATGCAGGCGATGCCCGGACAGGAAGCAGTGGTCACAGGAGTTTTCAAAGTCACGGTGATGGGGCCTCCAACTGACTCAGCGGGGACTGAAACAGAACATGACAAATACTTCACATACACGTATCTGCAGACTACGTACGTCATATATAGCAGGAAATGACGTACTCCTCGAGGTACCAGCCATTTCCGGTACAACACTTTCGTGAAACGCTGTTTGCTTTTTTTGTAAACAATATTTATTTGGAAAAACTTCCGGGATTCACGAACACGTCTCCCGGTTTCACATATAATCATTAAAAGACGACATGACAGACAACGGAACACAGAACGTGTTACAAGGAGGTTTGCGGAGAGCCGGTGCTATTGAAATATAGAATAATTTGTTTACTTTTTATTTGGAAATCTGTTACTTTTAGTTAAGAAGTTTCGTGATGATTAGTTGGTATTCCGTGAAGTAGGGATGTCGATGTTATTTTGGAAGAAGTATTCATTTTGTCGAAGCGAGCTAAAAATTGGGCATACCAGAATAAAGTGATATGGATCTTCATGGAAATGGCCACATGAACAAGATGGATCACATTTTAAATGGCGTAAATAACGATGTCCGTTTAGATCGGAGCTGCCAAGACGCAGACGGCTGTGTTTGATTTGGACATGTCTAGGACCTATATAATACACCGTTAGAACTTTATAGCATGTGCACTCAACGCAACCTTAAACGAACCTAAGGTTGGTAACTCAATTACATTATTAGGGAGCTCATTCCATAGACTGATAGAAGAGGGAATATGGGTTTCTGTGCGGCATAGGGGTTGTTGTAACTTCCTAAGATTTCGTAAATTTGGCGTTAGCAAAGACACACACACACACACACACACACACACACACACACACACACACACACACACACACACACACACACCGTCTCTCTCTCAAACACATACTCACACACACACATGCAGTTTCTTTTTCTCTCTTACCTCTATCTTTCTAGATTTTGCAATATTACATATATTCTAAATATCTAAATATCATTCATTTGTTCACTAAGTTTTAATTTCTTTCTTCTGTTGACGTAAATGTCATGTTCGTGTATGTGTTCTGAAAGTAAAACAGTACATGACATCGCTTCGAATATGACGTCTCTCTGAATGTGACGTCATTTCAAAATTACCTACAACATAATGACTAATGTTTACTATTTTCAAATTTTAAAAGTTATGTAGCAGTTCTACCCCACTGTAAAATAAGTTTCGCACTATAGATTTCAAGACGGACTAGATGTTTCGATAAATTTGATTTTCCCACTGGTAGCAGTCTGGTAGCGTTCCTGTTGCTCAACAGTCAAAAGGATCTTCTGGCTCCGCAATTACGAAACTTACTTGGATGTGGATATCATGCTCAACTCAAAGATTTGTTCGTAAATCTCCACATACAATCGAGTTTGAACACGAAATCTTACTCAGAAAGTTTCTGAGTTAGTTAATGTACAGTTAATGTACAGTTTCGAAAAACTAGCTTTACTAGTCCAAACGTGGTCACGCGTTATGGTAGCCTCCAGTCATCACGTGACCGGATCTTCCGCCCGACAACGATTTTCGAAGTCCCAAGGACTGTATGGATTTGTTTATATTTTTCACTAGTCCTCCAACACATTCGTGCTGTATAGTGCGAGCTTCGCACGTCGCCTCAGCACGTGAGCTCCGCTCGCTATTATTGTCTGTGTACAAGATGTAGGCAAAATGTATGTCAATGTCAGTTTTGATTGTTTGAAACATGAAAACCTGATTTGAATTGACTTGATCTACATTGTCATTACTTTCGTTTTTGATCATATTGTAGTAAAGTAATATATCTTATCAAACTACGAAACAGTAACCAGCTGGTAGCGCACTTCCATTGCAAATAAAATAGGGACGATACATATACCTCCCCAAAAAATAGTTTGTAGGGTTGGGGATGATAAGACTTGGGTGTGTAATGTACCGGGGATGAAAAGGTGAAATGACTGGTCACACAACACACACGTATGACATACACACGTGAATGGATGTTTCGTGGGAAAGGAGTAGAGTAGTATTCTAGATATATTGCGAGACATATAAACATTCATGTGCTATAAGTTAATAAAGTATAACGTCTTGAAAAACTTGTTGGCTATTCATTATCGGGTTCATTTCAATCAATAATTCCATCGTGATACAGTGGACCCCCATTTATCCGGACTTCGGATATTCCAGTTCCCTCGCTAATAATCGCTATCCACACATTTTTACTGGGAACCATACATCAGTGTTTCTATGTAAAATGCCTTAGACAACCGGAAATTCAGTTATTCACATGATTTTTCCTGGAACGCAACTGTCCAGATAAACGGGGATTGACTGTAACCAGTTGACATTGTGATCAGCAAGCATCATGGAGTGGAGGCTTGTATACAATAATACATGCAAGTTAGATGATTTATTGTGATGTTTGTGTACCATTTCATGCTTTAAAGGCATACAGTCGCGGATATAGATACTCATTTTGGACTAGTTCTTAGCTACAACTGCAAAACGTATTCACTTGACATACATATAACAATTGAAATTAAATATACAAAATCCTGTTGCTATATTGAAATTTTATGTTTTTTTCCAGAGCCACTGTTTTTGTTTAGATCTGGGCTGTACAGACAGCAGCCTTGATGGCGGCCGTGGACTACCGAAACAAGATTATCTTGTCGCCGATGGTGCGAGTCTGCACGCTGCCGATGAGACTACTGGCCATGGAGTACGGCGCAGATCTACTGTACTGTGAGGTGAGCGTTGTCTCCTGTACATAGCCAGTGCAGAGGTAGTCGACCTGTCACTAGTCACTCAATCACTAGTCACTCAATCACTAGTCACTCAATCACTAGTCACCCAATCACTAGTAAACCAATCATTAGTTGCAGTCACTAATCACCAAATCACTAGTCACCCAGGTAGTCACCCAGTCACTAGGTGCACAGTCGCTAGTCCCTCAATCACTAGTCGCCCAATCACTAATCACCAAATCACTAGGTGCACAGTCACTAGTCACCCAGTTACTAGTCGCAGTCACTAGTCTCCCAATCGTTAGTTGCACAATCACTAGTCAGCCAATCACTAGTCGCACAGTCACTAGTCACCAAATCATTAACCACCCAGTCACTAGTCACCTAGTTTCTTCATATTCAATATTGCATTCTTCATCATGACCTAGTATATTTATCAAGATTTGTGCCATTATTTATTTATCTCTGTGTATCGTGCTTATTATGTTCATGGTAGTAAAATTAATTGTTCTTTCATTCTAGGAAATAATCGACTTCAAGATACTGTCAGCAACAAGGCAAATAAATGGTTCCGTATTATTTTATCATTTTAAAAATTGTTATTTCCAAAATTTAATGTAATGACTAGTTATTTATTATTGCAAATTATCTCTGATAATATTATAAAGTTCCAATGAAATGGTTCTTTCCTCATTTCAAGAACACACTACCATATTCAGCCAATTGTAAAAATTACAAATTCAAATTTGACTAATCTTGGTACTAAAAGTATACAATACTAGATGGTTGTTTTAGATCAATTAAAAATTTATAATGTGAAGTATTTGTACATATTGTCACTTTTATACGTCATGTAATCTTTTCATTGCTCTACAGCTAAGCAGAAATCTTTTTTTGCGTTTGGGGAAACATCAAATTATTTGGAATAAGGCATACCTGATGTTAATTTAGAGTTACCTTGCCTTTAACTATTGTTCGATAAATATTACCTGTTCCCTGATGCATATTCCTGCAATGACGTAAAGCATCAAATAAATAACAAATTATATTGGGTTCTATATATAGATGCATGTATAATAAGGGCTATACGTGATGATAACAACATGTCTGACAATTTAGTTTGATTTCTACAGAGGTGCTGGGTACTGTGGACTACGTTCTGTCGGACAACACTGTTGTGTTCCGCACCGCGCCGCAGGAGAAAGATAGACTCATTTTTCAGTTGGTAAGCAATGACGTTATATAGCAAGTTCTTTGTTGTAAGTGTACAGACCCAAGGGTTCAAAGTTCATATCCTGTCTAGTGGCTAAGGGGCCCTTAGTACAGTATGTGGAGTACACTGGCCACCCTGTTTTGGTAAAGTAATGACACCGCACACTGTCCAGAACCTGGGTGGTCTGCTCTCGGTGGTGAGGTGGTACACAGCATGTAAGGATGGTACAGGCACTACGTACATCTGGACACTCATTGCTGCCATCTTGTTTGCCTGGGACATCTGCGAGCCGTTCATTTTACTCGGTACAGACAAGACGGACAGGAGAGATCGGACAGCTAGTATCGATGTTCGCGGAAGTTACCTTTCTGATGCAATATTGATAGGATGCATGGTCTGTTGAGTGGGCGAGTGTTAATTGCGACCCCTGTATGATGTAAGACAATAACGCTGTACAATTGTAACAGTACATAATATTATAATGTTGTCATTTTCACTCGTCTGTTTCAGGGGACGGCAGATGCTAAGCGAGCACTGTTGGCAGCAAAGAAAATGTAGGTTGACTGAGATTAACTGAGATTGACTGAGATTAACTGAAGGAACATGGGGAATTATTGTCGCTAGGGTTGTTCATTTTGCTAGCGGCTGACCTTACCAGGTGACCTGAAAAAAACCGGTCAATTTTGACTACAAGCTATATCACAGCTGGTTGCTTGCTCGTATCTCGAAAGCGGGTGCGTGCCGGCGGCTCAGAATGTAGAATCATGGGTAAGAAATTGAGCAAATCGAGCGCGTTTTTCACATCAAGCATGCTATGTTATTTGAAGGTCAAATAGGGTTTATGCTTTCACAAACACATCTACTATACGCTATATTGCATTATTTTCACATACTTACTATTATACGTAACTAACTATAACATCCTATTAAATCCTAACTCATAGGTAACTATTTGCCTATGCACCGGTTTCTGCATTTGCGCAGTACGCTTCAAGTCAGTTTCCTACACATGCGCAGTTACGTTACAAGCCTTACTCTTCCAATACAATCGCTCAATAGTTAGCTACTTTCTCGCAGTTATTCTCGCTTCAGTTTATTAGTTTTGCTTTGACGCTTTCACTGGTGTCCTTGGCTCAGTGATTCCTTGCATTTCTCGTGCTTAATTTGGTTACTCGATGCCCCATCGGGTTGCGAGTGGGAGCCTGCGTGTGCCGACCCCTGACCTCGTCTGAGTGAAGTAAACAATGGAGAGGGGACGCCGTCGAACTAGGTCAGCGAGACCAACTCCTGTCGACGCGTCTGTGGACTCTATTCCTGTCCTGCAACGAAAACGGGGACGAGCGAGTGTTGCCTCTCCTCGCGAAGAATACCTCACGGTGGAGGCAATTCGTGAAAAACTCTATGAACTTAGTGTGTTGACACCGTCCAACCTTTCAAGAAAGGACTTGCTGGCCTTGTTACAGGCAAACATGGCGGGGTCACGCCTGACTGGTGCGCTTGCAGTCGGTGCCAGGGCGGAGGCTACTGTTTCGGCGGACGTCGGCTCTAGTTCGTCGGAGCTGGACGAGTTGCGGGGTCAGCTCAGAGGCCTCTCGGAGACTGTGCAGTCTCTGGTGGACAGAGGCCGAGGGTCTTCCGATGCAGTTTTGCCGGAAGACATTGTGCAAGCACCGACGTTAGCCAGGACCAGTAGTACAGGTAGAGTGGCTTCTCATGATGTTCCGAACGTGGCGGTGGTTCCGTTATCCATCCGCCAACAGATTTGGGAGGGTAGATATGTGAACCTTGCTTCCCTGTTGCTGCCCCTACAAGATGCGTGCAATTTTCGGACCATCGCGGATCAGGCTGGAAACGAAATCACTATCAAGGGTGGGCCTGACCCCAAGCTGCAGAGGACACTAACTGTGACAGAATTTATGTTAGCTTTTGCAAGATATATCGATGTCGTCTGCGAGCGTCAGCCAGACCGCAGGCAAGAACTCCACCAGTACATGACTGACATCGCCTCTATGGCCTCGCAGTTCGGGGGTACTGTTTTCTATGAGTACCACGTCGCTTTTGCTTCTCGTGTGGCTACACTGTGGCAAAGTTACAATATAGCAGTGGATTGGGCGATTCGCGACCAAAACATTTTCGTGTCTTTGGCGGCGGGACGACGAAGCACGTTGTGTGTAGTCTGCAACAGCTCGTCCCATGGCACAGACGGCTGCCCGAGGAAGAGTGGGAATTTTGCGGCTCGTTCAAAAACTTTTGCGGCTGATGTAAAAGGGAGACCGGTGCTTATGCATGCGGGACGACCAATCTGCAACAACTACAACGAGCAGAGGGGATGCACTAGGTCGCAGGGCTTATGCCAGTTCGCGCACGTTTGTCTTACCTGTAGGGGACGCCATCCCAGACTTACCTGCAGCAAGAGAGACATGGAGCAGGACGTGCCTGTGTCAAAATCATCCAAATTACCGTTTCCTGCTTGGCTGGAACGTGTGGTGTTCCCCTCACCCATCAACATCGACGTTCTTGACGGATTCTTAATCGACTATCCCGATCAACTGTTTGTGCGGACAATTGTGGACGGTTTTCGTTTCGGATTCTATATTGGATTGTGCGACTATCCTACTACTTCTTTAACGTGCTCCAACAACTTGAGTGCTAGGAAAGTGCCACGGGTTGTTTCCCACCTAGTACAGACAGAACTTGAAAAACGTTACATTATTGGTCCTTATCGAGTATCGCCGTTTCCAGTTTTTCGTGTTAATCCCCTTGGTGTTGCAGTGGGAAAATATTCTGGTAAACAGCGCTTAATCGTGGACATGTCTGCTCCCCATGATACCGACGCCACTTCCCTAAACGAACTTATCAACAAGCAAGAATTTTCCATGAAGTATGTGCGTGTGGATGATGCCATAGAAATAATTCAGAATCTCGGTGTGGGAGCTCAGCTTTGTAAATTTGACATTGCGGATGCTTTCAAGCAAGTCCCGATTCACCCGTCCCTTTACCACCTGCACGGGATCAAGTGGAATGACTATCTGTACTTCTACACTAGACTGGTATTCGGGTGCAGGTCGAGTCCGAAGATTTTCAGTTACCTGTCGCAGGCTATTGCTTGGATAGCCACCTACAAATACAACGTTGCGAATGTGCTGTGGCTCCTGGATGACTTCCTGACTGTGGACTATCCTGATTTCTGTGCGGAACGTACCATGGCCCTTATGTGTTACATTTTCAAGATGCTTGGGGTACCCTTAGCCATGCATAAAGTTCTGGGACCTACCACTTGTCTTGAGTACCTGGGCATCGAATTAGATACCATTATGATGGAAGCCAGACTGCCGAGGAACAAGATTGACAGAATTAAAGATATCATTCAATCGGTATTGGATGCTAAGACATTGACCAAGCTCAGCATGTTGTCACTACTCGGTCATCTCAACTACGCGTCCAGAGTGATTCCTGCGGGTCGGTCGTTCGTGTCGTACCTGATTCGGATTACTACCACAGTGCCTGGGCGATTGGATGTCCTCTGCATCACTGAAGAATGTCGCCTTGAGTTGAAACTGTGGATTTTGTTCCTACAGGAGTGGAATGGTATTACCATGTTTCGCGACCAGGGCATGACGTCGGCTGGAGAGATGGACCTCTTCACGGATGCAGCCTCATCCAGAGGTTTCGGTGGCTTCTACCAGGGAGAGTGGTTTTCGGCGCCTTGGCCGCATGAACTCAGTGTGTGTGACATCTCCATGGCTTTGCTGGAACTGTATCCTATCGCGGTTGCGTGTGTCTTGTGGGGTCAGCAATGGGGAAAACGTCGATTACTGTTTCATTGTGATAACGAAGCTACTGTGTTTATCTTAAAGAAAGGTCGATCTAAACTTCCTCATATTAACAAACTTATGCGTCGAATTACATGGTGTGCTATGACTCACAACTTCTCCATAGCAGCGAAACATCTGCCTGGTAAATGCAACAATGTAGCTGATGCCCTTTCTCGTTTCGACTTGCAGCGGTTCCGGATCCTGGCCCCAGGGGCAGCCCTGCAACCCACCCCGGTTCCAGAGTACAACGATACCATCCTTTTTTAGAATGGGGGTACAGAGGTTACTCGGGGACTCTGTAGCAGCGACAACGCGGAGGACCTACTCTTCTGGAATCAGAGCCTTCAGGAGTTTCATGATAGGATACGGCTTGGCGGCTGCCACCAACATGTTCCCCGCAGTAACGGAGGATATTTTAGTGCAATTCGTGGCATACTGCCACAATGTCTTGACAGTTCAATATGTGACGATTCGGAATTACTTGGCGGCGGTCAGATATTCCTACATGTGCGCAGGATTTAGTAATCCTTTGGTTAATGCCACGGGCGTGCTGCACCCTACGTTATCCATGTTACTGAAAGCTTGCAAACGTAACCCCCCCAGTCATTGTGCTAGTCAACGCCTCCCCATTACCACTGATGTATTATATAATATATGTGATATCTTAAATAGAGGTTGTGTAACTACTTGGAGAGACAAGTTGATGTGTGCAGCGTGTACTCTCGCGTTTTTTGCCTTCATGCGTTGTGGAGAGTTTACGGTGCAGGGGGACACTTTCTCTCACATGAACCTCGGTGTGGATGATGTAACATTTTCTCGATCAGGGGACAGTATGGATATCTTACTAAAGTCATCGAAAACGGACCCTAACAAGCTAGGGGTTATGATCCCAGTGTATGCCAACTCCACATCCGTGTGTCCTGTTCGAGCCATGAGGCGTTACCTACAAACAAGGAACTCTGTAGTTACGCAGTCCCTCGCCCTGTTTTTGATGCCGAACTCGCTGCCAATGACTAGACAGTATTTCCTCGGTGAGCTGGCCAGTGTCCTTACTCAAGCTGGCATGGACAATTCATTATACAGCGGACATTCCTTTCGCATTGGTGCGGCTACCTCTGCAGGGGCCCGCGGTGTGCAGGACCATCTGATTCAGACCCTGGGGCGTTGGTCATCTCAGGCGTATGTTCGTTACATTCATGTGGCTCCCAATGTGATTCGGGAAGCACAGCTTTCTCTCTCCCACCTTTAAACTTTTGGGGAATTTCATACAATCGCTAATTCTACTTCATTATGGCACAATCTACCCCAAAAGTTGTTTGTTTACCATGTACATACTTTATACTGTAAACATTTATTATTTTATTTACACAGCATGTTATATGTCAATTATCAGTATTCACTTACATAATGTACTAGTATGACGGGTACCAACATACTGTTTATATTTATATATGTTTCATACGGCAACACACCTCCCATACCGGCAACACGCCTCCCCCACATGGCTCACGCCTCCCATATCGGCAACACGCCACCCTCACCTGGCTCATGCCTCATCACCCGGGCTCACGCCTACCCACTGGCTAAATATATATACATTGTCTCGTTATTATACCTAGTCCGTATTTCAAGCTTACGTTTACTTCCATATTATATTGTTACATGTATTAGCTTGTAAATATTTAGATTACTATATATATTCATGTTTAATATGCCATCTGTTTTAAACAGGATAGTCCTGGTTACCATGTGCATCTTAGCTGTATACTAGCTATCCTGTTTATATTCCAAATATAAATAAAATTCTAATTTTATTTATACTCTTGTTGTGTTTTGTAAGTAGCATAAAAGCCTGTGGGCTCTTCGACTATTCAAGTCTTGGCAAGAAGAACGTCAACAACGTTTGAAGCAATCCAAGGATGTTGATATCTTGAAATTAGCTGACCACCCAGAACAGCTCAACAAAATACTGATGCGTTTCATAGCGGAGGTGAGAAACAGAAAAGGTGCTGAATATCATGGAAACACATCGTGCGAGATTTTGTCAAGTCTCCAATATTATATGCAGAGGAATGGGAGTACCGTAAATTTCGCCACCGACACATCTTTCCAAGGAACAAGAAATGTACTGGATGCAAAAATGAAACAACTCACAAGGAAAGGTATTGGTATCGACAAGAAACAGGCCGATATCATAGCCGAAGAAATGGAAAATCTTTGGCTCGAGTCTCATCTCGGCGACCAAACACCGCAGAAACTGCTGGATACCTTGGTTTACCTGATTGGCCTATGCTTCGCCTTACGTGCGGGGGATGAACACAGGTAGGTGTTACCATGTAAGAGTATAATCACAGGAATTATCATCTTGAATTAATAAAGGCATGTGTAATTCATGTCCACGGCAAGATTCCGCTAAACAGGTAATTTAGAAAGTATTTTCGATTTGAAACGTGGTATAATACTGAATATATCCCGTCATGATAACTAAATTATGTAGAAAATATAAATTTGATGTTCATTTAAGTCGTTTGCCACTGATTGTAAACGGACTCTTCTTGCATACTGTTAACAACAATGTACATATTGCTTAATAATATTCTATTGCAGGTTGTTGAGAGTCGGACGCAACTCCCAGCTGAAGGTTATCTACGGTATCGACTGCGCAAAAAAACTAAGATACACAGAAGATGTATCCAAAACAAATCGAGGTGGCCTGAAACATCGAAACATCCAAAGAAAAACTGTAGAAGTCCACGAAAATGAGGAAAGGCCCGACAGATGTCTAGTCAGACTTTATGAAAAGTATTTATCATTGCGGTGAGTACTCGGATCCACATTCACCATTTAATAAACCCGTGTAAATAATATAGAACAGCACCTTATGGAGAGGGGGCGAAGAATGGCATATACATGCTTGCACAGATAGGCTATAAATAGGAATGACGCAATGTTAATAGTTGCGTCCCTTGGCACTTCAACAAAGGGTTTCCGTTTTGGCAATTTTGTTCTTTCTGGACGTATATCTACCTTCCTAGTTAATGTAAAAATCCAAATGTGACTACTTGACATTAATAGATGATTATTCTAAGGAGGAAAAATACTGGAAACTTAAAATTATATGCACGTACACGACAATGTCAACTTTATCTTGAAGACGAGCGGCGAAGTCTGAAACGTGTTGTTGTTCAACTAAGACAGTAAAAGTACTGTTGTTGATGATAATCACTGTGTT
>JAULBP010095206.1:0-11595 GCA_032355345.1 Lepetodrilus pustulosus | reverse complement strand
TAATTAAAAGGTCTACTGTTTGGAATTTAGACGATATCAATCGTTAATTGATAGTTTCTAAATTGAACATTTGCACCATTTTGGATGTTGCCGTTTTGCAACTTTACATCAATAAAATTAACACACGAAAACCCTCGTAGTGTGACAGCGTGTAACACAGACTGTTGTGTTCTCGCTGTCAGGAGAGCATGAGGTATAAGTATATCTACGTGGACTCGTCCATGTGTTACAGTATCTATCTATGAGATCTCACATGGTGCATACAATAGCCACAGCTTCAATGATTCGCAATAAAGGGCTAACATTTCAAAATTCATCTTGCATGCACATTCAATGTATACTGTTGTTTATTTATTCGTTATACAACGAACAAAAGCTAACAAGATGAACAGTTTTCATGTTTCCGAGGTGTAAGATTGAGTCAAAGAGATAATTATGTGGTAAAGACTAAATTATGATCTCTGATTGGTGGACGGAGATGAAAGGCGAAGGGAGCAGTCATTATCCTCATTAATGTTAAAATGTATTCCGAAGAAAATTAACATATCTTAAAGCATACGACAATTATTTTGTTTATGATTATACACATTGTAGATATATTACACAGTAACCAGACAAATACAATGAGTCGGAAGGATTTATTGTTATAGACCAATGTTATATGGACAGGATGATAACGACCTGATTACTAGAGTCTCATAATAATGAGCATCAGGTTCATGTATTCAATTACGTAAATCCAAATTGAGTTCGAAAGGCTTACGATATACGATATTTATTACTATTATTATGTAGACGGAGCCAGCATAACAAGACCCTCATTATATCAGGATGAGCGGGATAATATCAGCCCATGTACTCTACATGGTAATCTTAAATCTTAGATTTCACGCCCTTAATAAATAAATTTCTCTAAAGTAATCATAAATCAAAGTAACGGTGTATTTAGTTCATTTTTGCAGAAGAATTACTTCCATATGCAGTTATCAACATGCACTGATAGAGGAGGTTCACTGGTACACAATAAATGTGCATTATTGATTTCAATTTCACGGAAATTCATCATATAAAATCACAGTCAAATGCTTCCTAGAATCGTGTAGGCTCTATGTTGTACACATAAAGCACCGGCCAATGCCTTCAAGGATACGTTGGTCCAGAAACGTGGTAGAGGACATACGCTCTTCTACATATGACGGATAAATCAAGAAAGATGGAAGCAAGAATAATCGACTATAACGACCAGGAACTTATGAAGATATCAAGGAATATTATCCAATCACTGACAATAGACCTCCAAGCACAAAAGGATTTCCGGGCAGTATAATCCTCATTGATTGGTCGAGGGATTCTGACGTCACTCTGGCAGACAAAGCATCTTGCATGTGGCGCCAAAGATTGCCACATGAAACGTTGTGAATGGAGGACAATTTCGTTGCTGATCTGTTTACGTTCTGGGTGTAGATAATAACATTTAATTAAGGACTGTCCTCTTCCAGTGCTCTATGGTTAAATGACCTCTAGACATGCTCTGTTGATTGAATCATTCGCACGCGTTGTAGGTGGAACATAATACATTAGGAGATTTCAAGAAATAAATCACCGAGTTATCCAACAGATCGTGTCAACTCTCACAAGCTATTTACGTACTAGTCGGTACAATTTACAGGAAGCGTCCACTCACAACTGGAATTGACATTTTTCTCTCAACCCTAAAACTAGTATTCATGCCTTGCGTAATCCTTTTACATATTCCAGCGCTTCTCGAACGTTTCAGAGTTGTCTAATGTTAGAGACACACGATTACTAGAAGCGAGTGAAGAGACCAGGCGAAACAAGTCCGTATCCTGTCTGAACTGACTGCCGCAATAACAATCCAATCACGGCTTTTAATAGTGTCAATAAAACACGTCTTCAAATTAAATTACAACTGGAATCGGTCTATGCAATACGATAACTCAATCCTACTAAACTCTCACAATATATCTGATAGCATGACCTAAGCAGGAAACTTCATTGAGGTCATCCTTAAAGTTGTCTAGTTCATGGAGAACATACAAATCATATACGTACCATTAGTGAGAAAAAGTCAGTGAATACTATGCCAATTTGAATGACATGGTACGTAAGAGATCGATGTATATAATAGCCTAGTCGTTATACAGTACAGCAAACATCAGAAATGGCGATATGCTACTTGGAATTGATTCAGTAACGATTCGTTGCGTGTTACTTCTGACTAGCAACTAGAATCATGCTTGACTAAATGTAACTGGCCGAGAGTGGTAGTGGATAAAAAATGCTGAGTTGTGTAGGAAGTGAGAAAATTGGAACGTCATAAAATGCAACTGTTTTTAGAGAAATGCATTTCGTGAACAGCACATCGGATCGAAAGCTAAAATAAAACTAAGAGGGTTATACCGTTCTCAATTTTAACTTATCGCTTTGAATACTTTTTCTAAGTGTTCTTTTACAACAGTAATGCGAACGTGTTTTTCTAAGTGAAACATATCAATGTAAGACTATATTATTGTTCATATCATGGCGCGTTGATACATGCATGCATACACTAATATGATAAAGGTCATGATATGCGTCATTTGCTTGTTTTCAGATATACATGTACAAGCATTCGTTCAGACATGTACACGGAAAGAATAATGCTATCAATTCAACCATAGACGATACCATTGTACGGCTGATACTAAAGTTCAAGGGCATGAAATGGAACTATTATGCAAGAGGGATGAGATCGCGAAAGAAATGCATCCTTGTATTATTGAAATTGCAACCCACGCAATCCAGACTTGTTGTAACACTGGCAACTGGTAGACGTTGGCCTTCCGGGCATGGTACGCCTGATTAACAGATAGACCTGTGTATTCGTTCATGTTACAGTAGTAGGATTCCCGCCCCTATACACCCCACAGACAAAGCCCCAAGTGTTGCCTTCATTTGTAAACAGCCGACTGCTAAGACTGCTAACTATCAAGACGACACCACGTCAATAACGACACGTCTTCCTAATGGTCTCAGATTTCTTTACAAGCTAAATGGAATAAGTCTGCGAAGATTAGCGGGAAATTCAACCTCCAATCCCCCAAACTCTGTCAAACCCAATCTACGATTGCTGGTTTAGCCTCCAATCCAATTTGTAGGGAGAGTTCCAGCCTGCCACCGTGTATCAATGGTACTGGATCCTTGGACCACAGAAACAAAGCTTCCGTCTACTGCCCTGTGGGATATGGTGATAGCTAAAGCCAAATATTTACCATGAAAATTGATTCTCAACAGAAACGTAAATGTTTTGATTGGAGGAAAAGATCAAAGCTACAGATGTCGAATGACTGTGTCGGCCGAGGCTTCCTGTTCAAACTCATTGTAATTAACAATAGGCAAGAAGAGCATAGGTGGCATCATGCCCTTTGACTATCTAGCTAAGTATATTGACTTCATCTCGACGCTGTTCAGTTGTGGAGCAGTACGGTGAATATGACAAGACAGAATTAGGCTAAATATTCCCCAATGCTCCACATATAGCCAGTGAACTCCTTCTGGATTTTGATATGATGGTATTGACCCAACATTACTTCTATCAATAACCAGTTAACCCCGGCTACAGTCCTCTGACGAGGATGCTATAGTTCAATACTACTAATTGTAAACGGTAATTCGATAACGGCATGTGGCAAACTGAATTATTTCGTTGAAATGTACAACCATTACTCACTCCAGAAATATGAAGTCAATACGACGATAATGAACAAAAAAAGGAGTTATTATTTCAATGGTTAACAAAGGCATTCATCTCTGAGGCCTCTCACGAGCTGACGTTTTCAGAGCAATTTACAAACTGTCTTAAGAGATAACATACAGAGAGCAGAGTGCCATTCCTGGGGAGCATTCCGTGAGTTCTGAGTGTCAGTCCTGCTCCTACGGTGGCTCACATGTGCACGGAACACTCCTGAAAGCAAGTAGGTCCTGGAACTGTTGAAAGGACCCCCCTTCCACTGACTTATGGCCGAGAACCAGATCTAATTGAAGACTAGACAGCGATAGCTCTAACACTGAACCGAACTCGTGAGCAGGTATAGCTGCGGTCGGTGCATATACGCGATTAAAAACGCCATCTAAAATTAATGTAAAATATAACATCATCTCTTTGAGATGCACGAACAGCCTGGATGGAATAGCTACATCACATGTTTACGGAGACATGAAATTACAGCGTGTGATATTAAATTCGGATTTTTTTTATAACTACCTAAATAATGTATTTCGTTAACATTTTGGATGGAAACAGCTTTATTATATATTCACGTTCATACTCATGCGATCTAGATTTATTAACATATTACGGCAATGTGATGGGATATTAGTATATAGTTTGTCTCATTGCATAATCCAACTCAAACTAAAACATAAATTGCTCTCTAACTCAGTTATTGCGTATCCATTTATATAGGTATAACATTATGAGTTGCCGTTATTTGAAGTACGTGCATGGTTCATAACGTTATACGATCCCTGTATGTAACACAAATCAATATTGAAGCGGGATTGTTTATGTATTTATTTGAGCATATGGACGTCTGCGTAAGATGTAGTTTCACACGTGGTCGCCCGTTAAAAAACTGACACCACAGTCTGCTAAGTATCCAATGTTTATACAACTTATTTTGTAAATGCAAGTTGGTATTTGATACATAAGTATATATCTGGAACCGGAAACAGATATCATAGAAAAACAGGAATTTAATCCAAACATATACATCTGTTGGACGAGCGTTCTGTGTGTTCCTTCTGTCAGGATCGTCTGATCTCAACATCTAGCTATTATTAGACGAGGAGTTCAAAATCAGTTGAAGTAATAAATTAATAAAAGCACGGCTCTAAGAGCAGAAGTTATGGACATATACATTGACAGACAAGAAGAAAGAAGAACAGGTCTTTGATCATAAAACGGTAGTCACGGGTAGAGGAAATGCGATGATGGCCGAATATTCGACTGTGAATATTTCATTTACCTAAGACCAGAATAGGTGTTTGTAGGAAAACAGAGTATGAAAAGAACCAGTATTTAACCTACTAGGACAAGTCTATACATCTCCTTTGAGAAGAATCAGGAATAACTTCACTTTCCGAAATAAAGTGTCTAGGTACCAACACATTCCATTGAAGATGCATGAGTAAAACGTTGCCAATAAATATGAAATGCTGCAATACGTATTTAGACAGTAAGATTCTGTGACATAGTTGTCGTGGTCTACATCAATCTTCACTTAGGTTAATATGAGTTTGAAATTAGAGGTTTATTTTGTGTCCGAGATTCAAGCGAGGAACAGCGTCGCTACCAGTGCAGACACTCGACACATTTATCTCCAGATTGATGTTAGGCGATGACGTATTGTTCTGACACTGACTAATAAGAAAGGCCGCCGATCTGACAACCGCTATTAGGGTCGTCATGTACGACAGTGTCTGATACCCAGACCAGAGATTTCAATCCACCAAATTATTTTAAATCGAAGCTAGACGATGTAAATCATTGGAATAAGACTTCCAAACATATCCATCCCATTCATGCTATTACGGCCTGCCCGAGCGGCTCGGCCTGAGCGATAGAACCATTGCTTAAAGTGATTTGCTTATAATTCGACCATCATCTGTGTAGGAATGGTTGTCATTCTTAGCAGGCACTCGCTAGACCAGAGTAAATGGGGCTTAATGTCGCTGGGGAGAACTCTGGAGCACTCTGTTATACACAGCACATAAACACGACCGACGGCATCATCCATGTTGCTATTCTGGAACCAATATGCAAAGAGTGAAGTATCAACATAACCAGAAGGTTTCAAAATTAACTCGTATTGTGCATGTGTGTGTGTGGGTGGCTATGCTTACGTCAATAGCCATCCTATGTGCACAACATAAGCCGCAAAAGAGCATTGTTACAATAATGAAATTCCCGAAAGGGGTTCAAAGGAGATATTCGGTTAAAAGGGTGCTCAGTCCTATGGGATAGGGAAAAAAGCACGTTCCGCTGTTCAATGAAACGTCAATAATTATAGTAGAACCGTCAATGTCGTCGACATCGTATAGAACATGTCGTGGATACCAGCATTGGAAGCCATTGAAAGATGTAGAGTAGGAAGCCATGACACTCCACAGGAGTAGAAGCCAGGTGGGAACAGGAGGAATCCAGGCTTGATCTCTCTCCAACTACCTAACCACACAAGTATTCACATCGACGAACTTCAGGCGAAAACGTTTTCACAGAGTGTCGACAGCTTCTAACAACTCCCGTGGCACCTGTTTGCCTACTGCGCACGCGTGTTGAACCAATCACGTGCAACTCGAAACAGGTTAGCTGTCAGAAAGTAAAAATCACGAGCTAAGCTGTGCCTGCCTGTCACTGTCTCTGTCCATAGGATGAGTGAACATACCATTCCTTCGCTTCCATGTTTGTCTCATTTCTCCCGAAAATACTCTGGATTGACCCGTGATGCCATTACACACAGATCACTGGAGAATCTGACTTAGCAATCTTGTTACCAGAAATACTGCCATTATGACCAGGAAATGAACATTGGGTGCTATTTGGTCTATACGTTAACGTGTCGGGCAACAGAAACAACTTGCTGTTTTCACAAAGACCAGCATCTGTGTTAATTACAAATATTTGTAGTTTTCTTTGCTCCGTTCTACATTGAAAGGTCGTGATAGAATGGATAGTCTGCAACAGGCGCAATAGATATGTCACATCAATAAAGGAGAATAACCGAAAACGCCAATAACATGGCAGACGGTCAGACTCTACAGTCTATCCTTGAAGACGGTCAGACTGTACAATACAACATGGAGGACAGTCACTAGACTGTACACGATTACTACAATGACGGTCAGACTGTACAATACAGCATGGAGGACCGTCACTACACTGTACACGATGACTCGGTCATGATGGTCAGACTGTACAACCAGCATCATTTAGTTACAAAGACGTCTGACCTCAGCTGATGCAAGAACACACGATGCACACCGCCGTATGAAGGAATCACTGCTAAAGGTCTACTGTCATTATTAAGGAAACTACCTTCTTCCTATCCCGCATGACTGGGTAATCTCTTTGTAGCTTCCGGTCTGTCATTACTGAACGGTGAGCGAGTCCTTTTCCCTGCCATGAGAATAGCCTGGCCATCACTTCCGCTCATCGAACACTGACATTGTTTACAAAGTCTGACTGATTATATATATATAATATCGACGATAATAATCATACGAGCTTGCCATGACCCGTGACCGTCATCATTACATCATTATAACTTGCACAAATACTGTACTTATTCGACATTGCATTGTTCTAAAATATAGCTATATAATTAAATGTATCGATCCCTACTACATTCATTATACAATCCAAATATTGCGCCTAGCTATATCACTGGATATACATTAAAGAGTAACATTCATGTGCGGGAAAACATCTCATGAAATCCAATTGAAATTAATAGAAATGGACCACATTCTAGTGCCATTAGAAACGTAATTATCTTGTTGCATTGTAATTTCTTTCGATGAGTACTTACGTAAACACCATTCGAAGAAAACAAATTTCAAAATCAATCATCAAAGTCTACACATTCCGGGAAATTTACATTCAATATCACTTGGAGATGAGTTTACCCCCATCGTGAATTGAATTAGATAGTAGCCTCATGGTGGACGGTGGAGGCTCGTATATTGTCCACACACTAGCCATGTATTATTTGTACATGGACACGACAGTATAAACAAGGCATGTTGCTGAATCAATTCACTAAAGATACTCCTTATCCCTAAGGGCCGCAACGCAAACACATGCTGGCATTGACTATTGTCCAACTGCCGCCAAAGAACATTCGGATCTATGACTGTTCTGCTTAAACCGTGGGTGCAGTTTGGAAATGCTTGTGACGAAATAAACAAAGATTTATTGATACTCCAGTCGGTGTAAAGTGTACGGTTTCGCTGTAAATTGTTCCCGGGATGTTGTGACACCGTTGTCAATTAGAAATATCGAATATCTATGAAGGAATCGATACTGGTGTGAACAAGCCTGTCAATATGAATGTGTGATACCTAGAACGCTGGCAAACACACTGGGCTGTACGTGTGACTCTGGTATTGATGCCGCGCAAACACAGCCTACGCTACTAACACACCCCAGACACGGGAGTACCAGTTGAAGTAACTATGGCTTCCGTACTGACCGCATTGGTCGAGCAGTCAATGGCCACTAGACGGAGCGCGTGTCTTACGAGTGCAATTGACATTCTAGCAAAAGCGCCTGTCTCTAAGTTTCTACCCCGTTAAACGATGTACGCTGAATCTAAAGAATTTAGCTCCTTTGAGAGATGGTTAAAGATTATTGACCTAGATGAAAGGCATTGAGGATGATTGAGATCTGTAGAGTTCAACATCGTACTTGATGGGTTGCCATGAATGATTCAAATGGCGGTTGACGTTTTGTGAAATGTTTAGATTACACCCTGGCGGAAATGAAACATTTGAGGGTGAGATGTTGAAGTCTCAGACAGTATTATTACATGCACACGAAAGGATCCAAAGATAATATGACTTAAGGAGTTACATTAATCACAAAATGTTCGACTAACATTTGTCTAACCATAGTACATTTCACAACCTTCCCTATTAAAATTTAAAATGTAGTATATTCATGATTCACTTTGGATTCGAGAGGTCACTTTGAAGTCCGTATGCTACGGTATTAACTCCACATCGTATAAACTTAATGCAGCTTACGTTTAACATGCCAACATTGCTTGTGGGGATGGCTAAACACATGAATGTTTACTAGAAACCAATAGTAACACTTTAGATACTTATCCATCTATACCACAACATGTGGAACCCATTAGAACCCATATCAACTCTCTTAGAACATTTGCAAAATGATAATTCTAGTTTGTATCTTGTATCTTGCATACTAGTATCGTTTTCCGCCTGGGTATGTACTAGTACTAGTATGTACTAGAACCTTGCATGAGAAAATGTAGGTTCTACACTTTATATGCTCATTAATATTACTGTGAGATATGTATAGGCCCTACGTCATTGTCCTGTAAATGATTAATCTAAAGTCTGGATCGTCGTCCCCATGCGTATACATAACACACGGACAGAGTCCATTCCCACGTGTGTTCAGTGTAGTAATCAGACTGCTTTATAAAATAATGTTTGGCAAATTTTCTTAACGCCTCATCGGGGGACTTCGGAGCCAATGTACACGCCAACAGGAACCATGCCGTAAAATTGCAACTCGCGCATGCGCGTCGCTGACATTCAAGATAACGCGTCCCACCTGACGTCTCCGAAGACCATATACGAACTTGATTCACGTCTCTTTGAGATAAGCATCGTTCAAAATGCCATCTGTTCTGACAATATACCGAAAACTAATATGGTTGTAATATTTGTTTAAGATGTCGTAACACGATTCACCAACTGCATTAGTTTGGTATGCGCATGCTCACTCTACTCATAACAGTCGATATTTTTACAACGAAAGGTAATACCGGTAGTTGATGAAAAGTGTAAGCAACGTTATTGCTAATGTGATAGGGCAATATTTACTAGAACCCAGTCGTTTTATTGCAACACTAAACATGTTTCTTTTAACGTTATGTACATGTTTATAGATCACGCTTAGCCGAGCCGTTGGTATTAAGTAAATAAAACAACAGGCTGCAGACTTATGGACATTCTCAAAGGATACTAATCAATACTAATTTTCATGAGGACAGTTTACTCACGATATATATGTTTGTATTAGCATCAATATTGTTACATATATTGTATTTTGCATTACGCAACAATACATGCATACAGTAACCTCCATTTTAACACAGCTATAAAATGGGATCTACTCTTACCAGTAAATATAAAATAAACAATATAATATAGCAGTGCAGAGTGAATGAATTTAAACAAATAGACAGAAACCAATACTATAATAAAGAAGAAGAATGAATGTTTATTTAGGTGTCCTGTGATGAATAAAAATACAATGGTAACATACAATGATAACACATTTTAAAAACATCACCCGGCCATTTGAGGCCTATAGGACACCAATACAAGCATATACAAACATATAAAACTATGGTATAATATATGGTAGTATTGACCTAAGAGAATTGCATTACATATTTGAAAATGAGTGTTGAGGTGCAATGACGACTTTGTCCCAACAACTATTACCTACGGGTAGTGCCACAACAAATAGTTATATAGGTAATATAATTACAAATTAGGTTCTTCGGAATTTCCTCCCATCACAAGCCTACCATCACGATATCAATGAAGTAATCTAGCCGTGGTGTATACATGTGTATATATGCACCTCACCCATCACCATTGAACGATCGGATCAAAACGACACGACGCAAACTCATATAGGCATAATTGGAAGAAAGAAACCATAATAGTTGCATCGTACGAGGACCTACGTTCTATGTAAATGGTAAAAGCAGTGGACGCATTAATTCCATAAGCACGCCAGTCTGTGTGATTATTGTCGATATCACATTACCATACAGCCAAGGTTCGCAGATACACACACGTAGACCTTGAACTAACATACATGCACACACACACCAAAAAAAAGAAAAGCAAAAGAACAAATATTCATCAATAATTAGTCTGCAACCAGCACATGCCAACAAGCACTAAACAAATTCTTCATGTGATTGACGTTCGCATATACCCTCAATCAAAAAGCACTACGATACATCCCAACGACCGTTTACACGTCTACGTAATGCGCATACCATTGCAAAGTCATGAATGTTTACATAAAGACGGTGTTTTCATGACGGAAATGCACTTAGTTCACCTGCTATCATAAAACACTAGTCGTTGGACATCTTCAGCCACTGGGAACTACACTATCAACTACAGATCCGATCATGGATAGGCGTGATGATAAATTATGTTAGAGAGGTTTCACGATAGCATCGCCTCTCTCAAACGCCGAGATATAGAAACAAGACGCTCTCTGCATGGAATGCACAGCGAGCAGAACAGACGAAGAAAAAAAAGCTGATGTGTGGAGTTACTGGACTGCCAGTTGCTAATTCCAGTACTACGGAATTGGATACTGCGTACTATGCAAAGAAGGAATGTTTTGTCAGTATTCTTGGGTCTAATGCGAAAAGAAGAACAACAACTTGGAAATTGTTCATGAAAGAAGATGGGCTGTATTATATTCGTGGTTCCGGATATTGCAGACCCATCACTGTGCATGTATTATTTTAAAGCGAGTTGATATGAGGTATTCCATGCCAACTCTGAACTATAAACATTCCCCGCGGTCCGTGACTTGTTGACTCGTGTGCCGTTCTCCGGTTCTGTATCTGCATCATATAGCAATCCCAATGGGGTGTTAATAACACCAATAGGAGCCCTGTACCAGGTGAAATGTGAAACTTATACCAGAAATGAGTGAATAATGAGCACACCTGTTCATACGCCGGCGAGAGTGATATAAAATGGGAGGGATTCCAATCATAACAAATCCTACAAGCTTGAAGT
>JAULBP010095195.1:0-11598 GCA_032355345.1 Lepetodrilus pustulosus | reverse complement strand
ATCCTTTGTTCAGCACAATCAATATTTTAGTACATTTTAATATAACCAATATCAATATTGAAATGTGATTGTTCATCATTTTGGATTAGATTCATCAGACTTGTTCTGTTTTTATCCAAAATATTGATAATGTCTTTCAAGCAAAGGTCATGTGTACTGGGAGATAACTCCCAATGTCAGGTTTGCAATGCAACTTGCCTGAAAACTGCTTCTACTAAATATACCCAAAACAGCTAACTTTAGAGGCCTATATTTTCTTACTGCACCACTTTAAAGTTATACATCCACCCAGGTGTTCATACACAACCCTCAGAGTATCTAACCACACCAACAGAAGTTTTCTAGCTTTTGGGGTGAACCCCCCTACCCAAATCCAGACCTGGCTGCTGTACTATATCGGCTATTTGTAGTAAGTATCATATTCTTAAAATGAAAAACATTGAAAGAATGGTTCCAATTGAACAGAACTGTTTCTCAATCACCACGAACATCTCCATCAAATTCAATTAGCTACAAGACACCACATTCTGTTACTGCGATGCCTATGATGACTATCATGGTGACACCGAAGATAAATTAATACTTTGCTCGAGGTCTGTGTACCTGATAGGTGATGTTGAACACAACACTAGCACTACAGTGGTCTAAACCAAGCAGTATAGGCAGTTAGAGGTGGCTCAAGTCCAGGCAAACTACTGTAAAACTCAGCAAATCCATTCATTCATCACTACAAGAAACTGAGGGATAGTCAGTAATCCAATGAGCCGAAAAATTCAGTAACTTGTTATTTCTAATGTACAAAACACTATTAAAAATTGTAGTAGATATTTGAAAACAAAACTGGAATTGTAAATCAAGTTTAGTAAAAGATTTGAAACAGCCTCTATTTTACAAGAATCAATTTGTCTAAAAATATACCAGACAAGTTTGCAATATAACAACCCTGTAGAAAAAAAAAAATATATATAAATTTCAGTCCATAATGGTATACTTACAATTTTGGGCTTGTATGGTGGTTGAACTTCAATGGCTTCAATTTTCTCCCAGTTAATCCTGCGGAAGAAGGCGTGGTCTTTGATGTCCTTCTCCCCCAGTGGCCCACATCCCAGCCGCTTCTGAGGGTTCTTCGTCAGCAGCTGAGCACAGAGAATACCGTAATTACTTTAATGATTCGACCGCTATAATAGTTCCAAAACCTAAATTAATCGGAAAATAAAATAAAAATTAAGTTTCTACCCTCAAAATACAACCATTGCATTTTTTTTCAAATCCTATTTTCATTATTATTCTCACACAATAAATTTGTCAACAATTTAAAATAAATAAATATTATTCTTTTTAATCCTTCATTTACTTACCATTTTATTTACAACCACTTATCTTGTACTTTAATTTGGTTGTGCCTACCGCTAATTGTATGAACACCGACTATTTTCAATCTTTATATATTTGTAAATAATTTGAACGGCTACAAATTTACTTAGTATCTCCTTTTCGAAATATTAGGGAAATTACAGTATATATTAGAAATTCTATCAGATCTGTCTGACACAAACCTGCTAGGTCTATCTTCAGAGGACAAGTAGAGGTTAGCAAAGGCATCAATAATAGATTCCTTAACAGGCTTGGCTCGTCTACCAATTGCCAGATGGGTTAGCACCAAAGGTTAGCACCTTTTTCTTGCAAGTGACTAAGCAATGGTGTATTCGTACTGTTGGTGTCTTTGGTATTCTCATACAATTAAATTCCTTTGTAATCATAGAAATATTACAATCCATTCCATAGACAAGTGGAATTTAAATATATTTGGATGGATAATTGAATTTGTCAATATGACTGTAAGATGTTTATCGAATGTTGAGTTAAGATTTGACAAACTCTTTCTCTTGCAGATTGTGAATACATTGGATGAAATAAAATTTGACAAACTCTCCCACTTGCAGATTGAGACCACATTGGGTGATACAGTTGGATAACCTTCCCTCGCCCTCCTTGCAAATTGAGACTACATTGGGTGAGACATAGTTGAACTAACTCACCTCCCTTGCAGATTGCGACTACAGTGGGTGAGATAGTTGGACACTCAGCCCCTTGCAGATTGCGACTATGGTGGGTGAGATAGTTGGACAAACTTACCCCATTGCAGATTACAACTACAATGGGTGAGATAGTTGGACAAACTCGCCCCCACCTCTGACACTTTCAATTTGAGATTACAGTGGGTGAGATAGTTGGACAAACTCACCCCTTGCAGATTGCGACTACAGTGGGTGAGATAGTTGGAGAAACTCACCCCCTTGCAGATTGCGACAGCCTCACGAGACATGGACTTGGGGTAAGACACATTGTGATCAGTGATTGACGTGAACAACTCCTCCTCGTCTTCTCCATCAAATGGAGGCTGAAAACAAGTTGAGAAGAATGTCAAAACAGAGTGGAGAACATTGGTTAGAGGATAGAGTATGCTGCTTTAGAATGGAGAAGAACAGAGATGATCATCAACACCAAGTGGAAAACATCTTAGGATAAACTATCTAGCAAGAAGGAGATTCCAAATTTCCATACGTGTCATATACTGAACAAGAGTACATTTGTTAACCCTCTCCCTGCTGGATTAAGCACAGGCACTGCTCTTTAGGGCATCTCTGGTTGCCTCCAGCAGGGAGAGTGTTAAATAATGTAGTGCATGATTAATCAAAGTCATTGATCTAAAAGAGTGCACATAAGGCAAACATTTTATTTGGATAACATTTAACTTCTAGGAATGCCAGTATTGATATGCTATATATCATAAAAGCCAATTCCTAAATTACCATTAATCATTATGATACCATAAGCATTGTACTATTTGCGAGGGATATATTATGTTTATAAAAATTCCAGACTTGCTGTATGTAGAACATGTATTGATAGGGCCTGCAAATTCCATCATGTAATGTCAATAACATGGCTAAAAGCATTTTTTAAAAGATCTGTACAGATAATAGATCTTGTATCAAACGGATGTCATGTCCACCGCACAAAACTAAATCACCATGCTCTCATGCTTCAAGTCTAGGTGTACTTTGATTCTTCAAATCTCTTTAGATTTGAGATTAAACGTGATTAAAGGCAGGCCGTTGTTTGCTTGATTGATTCCTGCTGCATACAGATTGACAGCGGTGTTGGAGAGTGTTATACTACAGCTACACACACAAGTCTGGGCTGTGAGGTATCCCAGCATTGGACTTATAACAAAGACACATTGACAAGTCCGTGACAAGTCCATGACAAGCTGCAAGACGTGTAGACAAAGGCTTCATATTGATCTCAACAGCCAAAATAGGATATTGAATTTTATTGGCTGGTTGCATTGGTTAGCTCCGTTTGGGAATAGAAGGTTCAGGACAATTTGTCAAGTCTTCATCATCTCTATTTAATTGTCTGGAATACATGGGAGGGAAACCTGATTTACACAAGATTGAAAGTCAATTCAAGTACAGGAATACTTTAAAAATTTAGAATAGCAAGTACATCATCCTTCTTTTTTTTTTGACTAGATAGTTCAGGATCATTCAGGTTTAATTGTCTGAATGATAGAGGAGAAAAACTTGATTTCTACAAGACTCAAAGTACAGGGACGCATTGAAACATCTAGAATAGATGACTATATATGGGGAAATTGCGTGGACTATTATAACTCTCTCCATGCTGAAGGCAACTGGAGATGCCCTAAATAGCAGTGCATGTACCTAATCCAGCAGGTAGAGGATTAAAGTGAGTTCTAGAAGTATCATAATAGAAAGCATGCAATCATTGTTTGGCATTGGATGGTTCAGGATGACGAGTCTGGCTCATCTTCAGTAGAAATTGACTATGCCATCTTCAGTAGACCATTGGACCTGCGGCACAGACCGACAGTAGTGCTATAGGAGTCGTACTTCCCTATACATATACAGTGAGTTGTCGATTGTTCTGTGAAGTGGCGACTCGGGCATGCATTTCATGAAAGGGTTGTGCTGTAGTCATGGCTTAAATCAGGGGTTACACCATACTCTGATACCGTGATATTTATGCCTGTACTACAGTTACAACCCCTTCATGAATGCAGCAAGGGCTGTGGTGCTCTGCTACGACTGGTTCTGCTTACCTGGCCGGCCAGCATCTCGTACAGTAACACTCCGAATGCCCACCAGTCCACTGACTTGCCGTATGGCTGGTACAACACGATCTGGAACAGTACACCCCCAGGAATATAATACTGTAGCCAGTGTTCGAATACAAAAAAAACCCATAATCACCCTGGGGTCATTTTCCATAGGCCCAATACAATGTTAAAAATGGTAAAATCTGCAATTATCATGGGGTCACACTGATACCTTTAACATTGGAGATTTTCAAATGACCCACAGAACCCCCTCTATTTCGATCGCTGATATCATTGTACATCTTCAGTCAATTTGTGTACAACAAGTGAATTATCTGGATTTGTCCACTATGAGACCATACTCCTCTTGAAAGAGGTCTTGACTGCTCAATACATTTAAAATAGTGGATATGACAACTTCATGGAAGAACATATACAACAATCAATATGGTCCGACTCAAAGAATACAGATTACACCATTGCTGAGCTGGGAGTAATAGTTGACTTAGAGGTATAATATTCAGTATTGTACATGATGCCCAGGAACAGAGATTACAAAAGATTTGGAGTACAATTTCATGCTAAAGCTCAAATTTTACATGGGATTTGTGAACACAACCTTGAATTGAGCATGAGTGTGTACTCAAAAAAGTTTCATAATCTTAGGGCCAAGAGTGTTCTGTACAAAAAGGTTGAAGTCAAAGAATACAGATCTGGGTATCCTTTCACAGAGCTCTCTTATCCACTAAGAGACTCGTAGTGCTCTCTTTGCCGATAGCTAATACACCGCTAAGAGAGAGCTAAGGATACCCTGACCATTGCTAAGGTTGGAGTAATGGCTACAAGGGTTATTCATGTTTGTACAGGACACCTAGGTGACGAGACTCGGCGTACCTCTGGAGCAATGTAATCAGGTGTCCCACAGAAGGTTCTCGTGGTTTTGGCGTTGAAAATTCCCTCCTTGCACATTCCAAAGTCAGCTATTTTGATGTGTCCTTCAGCGTCTAACATCACATTGTCTAGTTTAAGATCCCTGCAAATAGAAATAATAATAATAATAATAATAATAATAATAAAAAATAAATAAATAACAAAAATAATAATAATAATTATTATTATTATTATTATTATTAAACAAACATAGTTAAACTTTAACTGAGCAGTTCATGTGACAATGCTTACAAGGAAGCACAAACTGATCATGTTGTTTCCATAAATAACCATATGCTGTCAGCTTACCTATAGACGATTCCTTCGGAATGAAGATAGTACAGTCCTATAGCAATCTCTGCTGCATAAAACCTACAATAGAAACAGATATATTTGAAGAAAATATATAATTGAAACAAACTATCCCAAGGATATTAAAAACAAAATATAGTTTGATGATTATGTAACTGATTGGTATGTATACTATCGTAGTATTAATATAATGTTCATGAACTGATAATAAACAATGTTATATGGTATCTTGTGAACAGCAAATTATTTACTTACGCTGCAACCGGCTCTTTAAATTTGCCTTCTTGTTGAATTCGATACATTAAGTCACCACCATTAACATATTCCATAACAAAGTAGAGGCGATCCTGAAACATTAGAAACATAACCTGACTGTGTGTGGCGTGGCGTGGCATGTGTGTGTGTGTGTGTGTGTGTGTGTGTGTGTGTGTGTGTGTGCACACATGCATGTGTATATGTAGTAATTCACAGTAGGTTTTGCAGCAAGACATGCAAAATAATTAAATGCCATTCCTTACACCATTGCTAAGTTAGGAGTAAAGGTTGCCTTTGAAAGTCTCTAGGACAATGACCCTATATATCACTTCAGGAAATTTGTGACCACTTGTTTTTCGAACAGGTTTAACTGAGACATCAGTATCTCTACACTGTCTACTGGTGATGTAAATCGTTCACACCAATAACACTTAATAAAACCCAAATGTCATCTGGCTGTAGACAGATCAGTAACAGGTCTTTCAATTTCAGGTAAGCCGTGTGTCTGAGAAATGGTTTGATGTGATCAGGGGCCAAGTCTGTACACTTCTGACGCCTGCGGAACTGCCCTGATTTGTTAGTGGGTCAGCAGGGCTTTCAGTGCAAGCACCTTCAGATTGACCAGTAAGAGGGTCGAGACATAGGAGCTTCACTGGCTTGACCATAGTAAGGAGAACGTAGCAGCCACTGGCTCATATTGCCCACAGGAAGGAGAGCATAGCACAGGACACGGCCCTGCCAGACAGTGTAATGCTTGGATAGATGGTAACTAGATCCTGCTGAACAATATTGAGGTTAGTAGGTCAAGGCCACTTATTCCTGCTGATTGACTTGGATGATAGAGGGTCAAGGACACTTACTCCTGATTAACAGTATGTAGGTCAGTGGGTCAAGGCATTGTGCTTCTGAGGTGCGTTCAAGATGCGTTACTTTTCTCTATGAAGTGCTACAATAACCATTCAGCCAACACATGTAGTACTACGTAGTGCTATTTTTTTACTTTTGAGCCCGTAGTGTTTTGTAGGAAATCGTAGGAAACGCCAAAGCGTGACGTGAATGGACTGCACGCATGTGCAAATCAATTTCCTGCTAAATCGTTCAGCGAGCCACTTCTTTTAGAAAGTAGCTTAGAAATGTATAGAAAAGTAACGCATCTTGAACGCACCCCTGCTGAACAGTATGTGAAAGGTATGAAGGTTAGCATGTCAGGGCCACTTAATTGACAACAAGATGGATTTAGTGTTTGTGTATAGCGTTTACAACAAGACTACAACATCAAAGTGTAGACAGGTGCTCACCATTGTTTGGAAACATGAGTGAAGGAGAACCAGGAATGGAGGTTTGTTGGGTAGCGCCAGCACCCGTTTTTCTATCATTGTACATTCTACATCGTCGTCCTGAATGATGACATCTTTCTTCAATATTTTGATTGCATAAAGTTCATCTGTTCCTTTCCTCTCTGCTAAAACTACCTGTGAATGCAAGGAAAATAAATCTTCAATGCATTTTCCCACCTACCGGTAATAAATATAGAAGAATCACAAATTTCATCTGCATCATAAAATTTGACAAGTAAAGACTTCCTTGCATCTACCAATAAAAACAAAACTCGTACTAGACATGTAAAATTGAGTGCTGGGTATATATATTATTATTATAGCAAAACAAATATTGCTCCGAGTTTGTAGCAGAGTTGTCCCAGTTATCACTAGGACTGGGTTGGATCACAATCATCACATACATAACTGAAATAGTTGCCCGTTTCTTACCTTTCCAAAACTACCCTTGCCTAGAACTGTAAGAAAGTTGAAGTCACTGGCACGAACAATGTCCTGTCGACTGACATTCTGGGCATGTCCAGGCTTGTTCAACTTCCTCTCGTTTATTTGGCGGTGCTGGATGGAGAAAAATGACAAATGTTACATTCACATGTTACTATCACATTATTAAGTTACTAACAGCACATTCATTGAGGAATGTAAGAAAAATGGCAGTCATTACTATCAGTGTGAGTGATTATGGAGTTTAACGTCGCTGCGGGAATCTTTCACCCATTTGCGACGATATTACTATCAGCACATTCATGTTACTATCAGCACATTTGTGTTACCATCACATTAATAAGTTACTATCATCACATTCATGTTCATGAATGTAAGATAAGCAGCAGCCATGACCATCAGCACATTTGTGTTGCTACCACATTCATAAGTTACTATTAGAAGATTCATATTGATGAATGTAAGATAAATAGAAGCTGTTACTATCAACACAATAATGCTACTGTCAGTACGAGAAATGACAGCCGTTCCTATCAGCACATTCATATGTTACTATGAGCATATTCATGTTGTAAAATAAATGGCAGCCGTTACTAGCAGCACAGTGATACCGAGGGAAGAATTGATATGCCAAAACCGATAACGCTAAATAATGTCAGGATACAACATGCTGTTAACTACATATGACATTGATTAGAAGGAAATAATATTAATAACAAATAACAGCAGGTAATATTATTATCTCTTCCAGTAGAAGGTAGCATGAACAAATATTGAAATTAACAAACACAAGTTCCAACTACAATAACGAGGCACTTAGTGTGACGGTGCTCCTACTGCCATTCTGCATACCATGTAGACGTGTTGCTACAACAGCAATATGCCACCCTGGCCTGTAATAATACTAACTATATGTCATTACAAGCAGGCACTCAATCCCCCCCGTGTGATTACCTGCCAATATCACGCTCATTACCACTCCAGTACACTCACCTATGGCAGGTAGAATATGCTAATATATACGCTACAATTGCACGGTGAATCGATCACAGCAGGCGCGGCATATTGACCACCTAGCTGAGAGTATGTGCAGGTACTTTGTAGCATGTGTCGGCTCAACTGGTGTGTGTGGCTGTTACAAGAGAGAGTCCCTGTCTAACACAGACTTGTGGCACGGTGATCAGACATTGGCCCAATTAGCATAGTAAAGACCTTGGGGAGATTGAGCAGATACATGCTTCCACTTCAGACATTATGTATGGGTGAAATATTCCCACTGCGACGAAACACACTAATTCAATCCAAAAAAACTAACCGAACTCGCTATAAGATTCCGAAACTATTTCATGCTTCAACTCAAATACGATTTGTGACAAAAAAATCGAGTTGATTATGAAATCGTGCTCAAAACATTTTATCATCTTGTTGCCTGGGAAGTTTTTCATAAAGCTCTTGTGTCTACCGAGAGACGATAATGTTCTCATACTGATCAGTGAGAAAGAAAGATAGATTCCAGAGTGATGTGGTCACACAGTTGGCAGACAGCTTCATGAAACATTACGTAGGGGAATCATCAAAGATGTGGTTCTATACACCAGCCCTGGACACCGTTTCATGAAGCTGTTCCTGTTCATTAGACCGCAGTGCTCTTGTAGCGACCAGCCACACATACAGACACCCAGCCCCGGTTCCACAGGGCGGCCATAGCGCCATGAGAGTCGTAACTCCTGCACGTTTATGCGACGCTACAACTCTCGTGGCGCTACAATTGTTCCGTGGAACACCCCCGAGTGCTGCGGTCACTTAGTGGCTATGACAGCTTCATGAAATGACACCCAGGAGAGCGATCAGACATGGTCCTACCTAACAAGTATCCAGATTGATGAAAGCAAAGCAATACCTATGTGAGTTACACATAATGTCATCAAGTGATTAACTGCAATGACATTAACATGATTGTTCGTGAACAAATGCAAAATTCACCAAGGAAAGAAGAAAACATGTCTCATGATTTATCAAGGACAAATACATTAACTTTCTTAGAGACTGCCTGTTAAATTAATGGTTTGCACCATTATGACGATTGTAATAAATATTGTCATAACAAATATATTGGCACTACGAATCACAACTTATGGATTCTTTTACTTTACAGATTTACTATTTAAGAGATGAGTGAAATATGATGGAAAATAATAAAATTGTTTGTATATCCAATATTTAATGTAGCCAAAAATACCAGCTATACATTAAAAGTTATGGTGTCAATGTCTATAAAAATAAAGTAACAAAAATAGCTTGAAGAGCTTTATCCTACAGCAACTATGTATGTCATGGACTCCAACTTCAGCGTTAAATCGAGGGGACACTGTATTGTTTTTCTTCATAACACCCACCAGATAATAATTAACAAATGTAGTTAGACATGAGTTTAGCAATAAAATGCAGGAATATCTATGAGGTTTCTGTCCATATAAGGAATATTTATGAGGTGTCTGTCCACATAATGATCAGTCAGGTTTTTCTTTATGTTACTAGGCTGTTTATACATGTTATACCATTTAGTATTAAATATATTAAGTTTTACATCACAGTGGGAATCTTTCACCATCAAGCAGTGATGTAAATTAAAGAAAATGGTCGTTAGTGGAATGACTTTCACCTTTTCATCCAATGCATATGCACATTTCATCTTAATCCTCCATTAGATTTGCAATGCCAAGCAATGCATAAGCTTCAGACATGTCTGATTTCTTGCAATGTATATACCAACAAGCTGAGCAGAAAATGTCAAATGTGTAACTAATCAGGTCCAGTAGTTCAGAATGTGATTAAGCCAATCACTCGGTTAACTCTGCGTTCAAAAGCGGTTAAAAGTTAACAGCCCGATCATTGGAACACACTTGCTCCTGTTGAACTTCACTCCCTGACACTGGTTCTCTTTGCTTGATTAATTACTGACATTTTGCTTTACCGGTTGTTAACTTTTAACTGCCTTTTCACACAAAGTTAGCCGAGGTATTAGCTGGACTAGACCAGACCACGACAGCGAGGTTCACCAGTCCAGCCACAGATGAAAACAGATTCCGACATGTACATAAATACAACGCAGTAAAAAAACCCAGATCCAATCAAGGATAAATAGCATGGCTAAGATGGATAATTGTCACATGGGTACCATAAAGCACTGAGGAATGGTATCGCAATATTGAAGAACATCTTGAAAATTGCACGATTCAATGTCCTAAAATCTAAGCATTCTTCAACTGACATCAATCATTTTCAATGACATCATAATTTCCAGATTTATAAGTGAGCGAGTGAATTATTGTTTTATGTCACAGCAGGAATATTTCACCCATTCGTGAAGACTAGATTCATAAAGAACTGCTAAACATTTCATAACACATCAACAAATATCATAATTACAAAGAGATCCCAATGCCCTACTAGTAGTCCGACAGTAACAGTACCTTCAGATCGTCATCAATGACCATTTCAACTCTTGCATACGCCGTCCAACGGTCGGAATGACCACATTAATGACCTTCAATGCTCAATGACCGAATCTTCCTGACAAGTGTTGCAACAAATCCCGAAAATTTGGAGAGATTCTCGAATATGTCGCAGAACGACAACATCACTGGCGGAATAATTATGAGGAACAATTAAGTGACAGTGGGTCAATACGGAAGGTGGTTGTGGCTGGTTTGGATGATTGAAGGAGGCCTCACGGGAGGGGGAACGTCTGCTGAACTTTCATATGTACCTGTTACAAGATAATTACATTAGGCAATCTACACTATCTACACGCACCATTTAGCTCGCTGATGGAATGCTTGCATGTTTCGTGTTATGTAATCTAATCCACACTGATCTGTGCAATCTCATCAATAAGTCATAGGCGGCCCGAGATTAAATTGCTAACAGGGATGCAAATCTAATGATGTATCACCGGTATTGACTAGAATTATGTGATCCTGCACATATTGTGTTGTTTCAAGGAACGGTTGTTTTGAAAGGCTGATTAAACATATATGCAATAAGCATTAGGATAATTGAGTGCTAGGTGATGAAGTGTAACTTCTGTGTATCATAGAACTGAGTTAGTGTGAGAATTGTCATCAGCTAGGTGATACAGTAATGTCTGTTAGCCAGGATTGATGCTGATAAATCAAGGAAGATAACTGTATG
>JAULBP010095184.1:0-11599 GCA_032355345.1 Lepetodrilus pustulosus | reverse complement strand
CTACGAACCAGGTGGTCGGGAGTTCGAATCTCTCCGGGCGCGCCATTTTTTAGAACTTACTGCTCCTTCAGGTTATAACAAGCATCCGCGCGTTTTTATGGTGAATACTCCACCGGCTAGAGACCGATGGCCTTCAAGTTACGGCTGAAAGCCGGATCGTTTTGCCTTAAGGCAATTTATAGCATGCTAAAGTCATCATCAGGCTTCTGATTCTTGATGTATTCCTTCCAGGCTTCGTCTGTCACATTTCCGCTAGAAGCAATCGAATATCCTCTTGCTCCCAATATCTCTTCTTTAGCGACAAAAACTTTGACAATAGCGTGTGAAAACGTTTTTTTAGACATCGCACCGCCCGGGACACCGATAACTTTGGCGGAATGCCGGTCAGTATGTGCACATGATCTTTGCTGATTAAACCCGCAATATGATCATTCCTTGCTTCACACAATCTCCCGAAGCAACTCCCGGTATCTCAGCCCTACATCACCACCTAATATGGAGTCTAACCATGGCTTCTTTTCTGGTGCGCGGGGTTAGTTAGCACTTCGTTGCTGCTGTGGTTGTGTGGGGTTGGGATTGGGTTCACATTTAATCTGAGCGGCTATAACGCCTGTCTTCTAAAAACACCGTTTCGCTGGTAGGAACGACGCAGGTCCTTGAGTGATTTGGTATTTCTGCATAATCTTGCTTTTAGTTTAAATGGAATAAAGTGTTCACACAGGGAGACACGATGATTAGTTTAATGGTAGCAGATGACCAAAAACTGGAAGACAAAGAAATATTAGAAGTCTTTTCCAGGAACGATATTAAGATCATTCAGCAATGCGAGACTAGCGATGAGATTGTATCGGCTATCAAGCAGGAAATGCCTGATATTGTTCTAATGTCCCTGTCTTTGGGTGGCTTGGGTGCTTTTGAAGCGATTGATTACCTTAGAATGAATCACCCAAAAGTGGGTATCGTTATTATGTTGATTCATTCGGATGGGCCTTTTCCAAAACGCTTGCTGGAAACAGGAGCAACAGGTTTTATATCCAAAAATACGGCACCTGATGATATGGCTAATGCGATACATTGCGTGCATAAGCGCGAAAAGTACATTAGCCCTGAGATCGCCCAAAAAATTGCTGTTTCTTTGTTGCCTGGAGGAGAGAGTTCCCCGCTAGACAGGTTGTCTGAACGCGAAATGCAAGTGATGTTACAGTTGAGTCAGGGCGATACGCCTTTGCAGATTTCCAGTCGATTGGCCCTGAGTCCAAAAACGGTCAGTACCTATAAACATCGCGTACGCGATAAGTTACGAGTGGATGATACTCAGGAGATCTACGCTTTGGCGGGTAGTCATGGCTTGGTTCACCCAGCATCTCAGAGATAGCGTTTAAAAATATCAAATTAATAAGTGTGGATACAACAAGTACACTTTTTTTGTAGATAATCCCAACCATGGTCTCCATTGCCATGGTTTAGGTTAGAATTTGGGCATGTGTGTCTTAGGGCTCTACCCCTCTATCTATGACTATTCTGTTGCAGGAAGTTTTTGTAACAACCGGTTTGTTGCCCCCTACCTCTATTTTACCCAGGATCTACGAGCCTATTTCCAAAAGTTACTCGAATGCTTCCGCGTGTTCGCCGAATGAGTACTCATTTTGATTTTAAAGAAGTACTCAAGCAGTTACCTGTAAGCCCAGGCATTTACCGGATGCTAGGTGAAGGCGGTGAGATTCTATACGTGGGAAAGGCTAAACACTTAAAGAAACGTGTTTCAAGTTACTTCACAAAAAGCCTTTCTAGTTTGCGCATCAGAAAAATGGTCAAACAGATATGCGACATTCAGGTGACGGTCACTGAGACCGAAGCTGAAGCACTGTTACTGGAAAGCAATTTAATTAAGCGGCATCTTCCTCGCTATAACATCTTGCTTAGGGATGACAAAAGTTACCCTTATTTATATATTTCTATCGAGGAGGACTATCCACGGTTGGCGCTTCACCGTGGTGCTAAAAGTCGAAAGGGTCGGTACTTTGGGCCTTATCCTAGCGCGGCTGCTCTACGATTTACCTTAAGCTTATTGCAAAAGGTTTTTAAGTTGCGTTTGTGTGAAGAAAGTTTCTTTAAAAACCGCTCCCGACCTTGTTTACAGTATCAAATTAAACGTTGTAGCGCGCCTTGTGTCGAACAGATTTCAATGCAGGAGTATACCCGTGACCTCAACGATGGTATTCGCTTTTTAGAGGGTAAAAGTGATGCCATTATTCATGATCGAATCGCGATGATGGAGCAAGCAGCCGACCGCCTTGAGTACGAAGAAGCGGCCAGCTTTCGTGATCAAGTTAACTTACTCCGGCATATTAGTCAGCAACAGCATATCAGTGGGGAAAAAGGCGAGGCTGACGTGATTGCTGTGGTGCAAGAGGCGGGGGTTGCCTGTCTACAAGTGGTTTATATTCGCAACGGGAATACTATTGGTAGCCGTAGTTTTTTTCCTAAGTTACCGGATCGTACAACCACCTCGGGAGCTGTGTTGAGCTCTTTCATCGGGCAATACTATATGTCGAAGGTGATCCCTGAAGAAATTATTGTGAATATTACGCCGGTGGAGTCGGAATTGATTGAGGAGATGTTACTCCTAAAAAAACAGGGTCAAGTAACGCTACGCTCTAGTGTAAGAAGCGAGCGGGCGCATTGGTTGGAAATGGCTGAGCGGAACGCCGCTCTGGCTTTACGGTCGCGACTGGCCTCGCGCGTCAATCAGGTTGAGCGGCTGGAAGCCTTGCAAGATGTTTTATCCTTCGATGTGCCGCCCAGGCGGATGGAGTGTTTTGATATTTCACATACCGGAGGTGAAGCCACGGTAGCTTCGTGCGTGGTATTCAATGAAGGAGGGCCGCTGACATCGGAATATCGGCGCTTTAATATTAAGGGGATAACACCAGGAGATGATTATGCTGCAATGGATCAAGCGCTGACTCGACGTTACACGCGATTAATGGAAGGTGATGGAGTCTTACCTGACGTTCTTTTTATTGATGGGGGGAAAGGGCAACTGAGTGCGGCTAGGCAGGCGCTTGAGTTGTTACAGGTGCAAGGGGTGACATTAGTAGGGATCGCTAAAGGAGAAGGGCGTAAACCCGGCTTAGAGACGCTTTTTATCCAGGGGCCGGAAAATGCAGTGAATTTGCCGGAAAGCTCTCCAGCGTTGCATCTAATCCAACATATACGGGACGAAGCGCATCGCTTCGCAATCACAGGGCATCGCCGTCGGCGCGCAAAATCCAGGCTAAGTTCCTCACTAGAGTCTATTTCGGGTCTAGGGCCTAAGCGCCGACAAAGCCTATTGAAGCATTTTGGAGGTTTGCAAGGTATCAGTCGAGCCAACCCAGAAGAATTAGCCAAGGTTCCTGGGATTAGTAAAAAGCTGGCTGAACAGATCTATGCGGTTTATCATTCCTAAGCCTATTTGGAACCCATTAAAATAATGAACTTGAATATACCTAACGTACTCACCTTACTACGCATTCTACTAATACCTTTGGTAGTGCTAGTGTTTTATTTGCCTATTGAGCACGCCGGAGTCTACAGTGCAGTGTTGTTTGCCATTGCGGGTATCACAGATTGGTTCGATGGCTACCTCGCGCGCAAGCTTAATCAGACATCGCGATTTGGCGCATTCCTTGATCCTGTGGCCGACAAACTCATGGTAACTGTCGTATTGGTGATGGTTGTCGAACACTTTGGAGGGTTGTGGATGATGGTTGCAACCATGGTTATTATTGGACGAGAAATCACTATTTCCGCTTTGCGTGAGTGGATGGCTGAAGTGGGGGAGCGCAAAAAGATTGCGGTATCTCAACTAGGAAAAGTTAAGACCACGGTGCAAATGTTTTCTCTGTTTTTTATTCTGTACCAAGAACCCCTGCTGGGCTTGCCGAGTATGCAGATCGGAGTCGTTCTTCTTATCATTGCAACGTTATTAACGCTTTGGTCTATGGTGAGCTACCTTCGTCAAGCATTAACATAGCGCTTGACAGAACCCTCAATTTCGCCATAATACGCAACCTCACAAGCAATCTTGAAAAATACAGCTTGCGGTGAGTAAGTATTGAATACCTGCGCTAGGGATGGTGGAGAAAAAATGTTGCGGGAATAGCTCAGTTGGTAGAGCACAACCTTGCCAAGGTTGGGGTCGCCAGTTCGAATCTGGTTTCCCGCTCCAGATATCATAAGCCCCGGTTTTTTCATAGCCGGGGCTTTTTATTATCCAAACCATGATTCATTGGCTCTTGGGTGATATGATTCGTATGCTGTTCAAGGCTGAGTGGCAGAGTGGTTATGCAGCGTCCTGCAAAGCCGTGGACATCGGTTCGATTCCGGGCTCAGCATCCATCTATCGGTAGTTCGATACACGCACAAAGCCATCTTTGAAAAATCTGCCCGGGTGGCGAAATTGGTAGACGCAAGGGACTTAAAATCCCTCGGTGGCGACACCGTGCCGGTTCGATTCCGGCCCCGGGCACCAACAATCTGTTCAATAACGTCCAGAAAAGTCCAGAAAACCCTATAGGTAGCGGCTTTCCAGCCTCCATGACGTCCAGCTTAGTCTAGTGCAATCCATTGACATACCGCAGCATTTAGCGGTTTAAAAGTAGGGGGAGGAGACCATTTTATCATCCTGCGATTGGGGCATTTCAACGTAGCGTTGGAAGAGGTGTTCCAGGCGTTCGGTGTCGTTTTTGAAGGGGCGGCCGATGTAGAGTTTTTCCAGGGTGTCGTCGAGTGCCTGGTGGGCGGTGAGTAGATCGGCGGGCAGGGTTTTGGGGTCGTAAAGCCAGGCGTGATCGTCGAGAATTTGTTTTTGTTGGTCGGTCAGTGGGGGGAGGGGGAAGATGTTGGAATGGCAGCCATGAATCTATTTCGATACCCTGGTAAACCGTATATTAGCTATAAACTACTGGAAACAAGGATAAAATCAACGGACATAAAAAACTCCGGATTCATCACTGATTCAACGAACCAGGAGAGGAAGGAGCCGGGGGCTGTGTGTTCACAATAAGAATATTCACTCTTACATGCAAGCAGATTTGGTCAAAAATCTAAATGGAGTTAGGTGGGTAAAGTGCCTCAAGAGAATTGGGGCCAAAATATTTTTTATATTCATCTATCGCGAATGAATCCATCATTCCGGATATATAGTCGATAATAGAGCGTTTATAATTACGGTCATTTCTATATTCCACCGGCAAGAGCAGCCCATCTTTATTAAAGGATTCATCAGCGTATACCTCATACAAGCCTGATATTACCTTATCCCCCATTTTCTCATAGAGCTGGACGTTCCTTTTTCGTAATAGAGATCTGAAGACAAGTTTTTTAAGGCCTTCAGACAATAACGTATGCGTCTGAAATTCTAATTTTTCGCAGTTAACCTTGATATCCCGGACTAATTTATCAACGATTCTGGATGTTATCTCTCGGCGTATAATCGATGAGTATTCTTCTGAATACGTTACTTGTTTTGATTTAGAGCAATCTTTTTGCACGTCGGCAATAATCCCTTGAAACGTGTCATATGCATCTGAATATTTATCGCTAATCTTGAATTCGTAGAGTATTTCATCAATACTCATATAACCCATCGCCAGGGAATCTTCTAGATCATGGGCGGCATATGCAATTTCATCAGCAAGATCCATGATTTGTAAATCAATACTTCTTGGGTTTGTTATGTTCTTAGATTCTCTTATTTCGTTTAAAAATGAGGAAAGCGGATAAGCGTAGTGTCTTCCGCAACTCCTAATAGAGTCGGTCAATTAGTTTTGGACAGACCCTTAGGTCATTTTGTTTTTCTTTATCCAGGCAGGCCAGTTGATGTCATGTTTATTATTAACGACTATTTGAGAGCGTTTGAGGCGCTCTGAAAATAACACACAATTAATTCCACCTTGAACTCGAAGACTAGGCACCCGTATTCCCTGATATCCCAGAAAGTTAGCCACCGCGCCTATTTTTTGCGATTGTAAAATCAGGTCAGCACCCATTTTATTTTCCAACTTTAAATCAATAAGAAGTTGCTCCGCTGTTAAGTCAAGCAACTTAAGTTGTTTAGCCTGTAACTCACAAATTAACATCGCGCAGGAAGAGCGCACCGGTGCTTGAGACAAATGATAATTTAGCTCAGCAATCGAGGTGTTTTCTTCAAGGCTGGTATAAAGCGCCTCAAATTTTTTAGCGGGACTCCAGCGTCCACCGCCCGTACCACCCAACAGTGGATCACGTTTCAACCAGGTTGTATGCCAGAGTGTTCCCGAATATTCGAGCGGTTCCAGGGCATCCAGAATATCCAGTATTTCATGGTCATGCGACATCGACAGAGTGATGAAATTATATGAGCAATCTACAAGAACGCATGTGAAGCTAAACGCTCAATCGCATCCAATACTTCATCTGTTTGCTGGTTATGTATCAGGTCAATCGCCTTTTTGCCGGCTAATAAATGATTATCCGCATAAAGCCACAGGCGGATTTCATCGGGAGAGTAATACTCAGAAAGTGTATCAACCACGTAACGTAAATCAGACAGCATCAGTTGCGTATCCGTATTAGGCGTCGCTTTACCTTTTTTCCAGCGAGAAACGGTAGCCGTTGACGCATTGGTAATATTGGCTAAATCGACACCTTTTAACGTGCTGGATTGACTGATTTGCTGAATAACGTTGGCAACGGCGGTGCTCATAGCTTTCCCTCTTTAAGACAAGTCTTATGTTACATATTTATTTCATATAAAACAACAGTGAAATGTTTGTGTAATGAAATATCTTATAGGATGGATTCATTTCTTATTAAGGAGTGTGTAGTTCCTTTGACTTTCAGGGGCTACTTCCCCAGTCGTAAGGCGCAATAAATTATCTTTTCCTTCGCGATCTTCGTGGTGAATAAATGTTTTATATTGATCCCAATAATTTATGAAGATACTTTTGTAATCATTAACTCTTCTTTGGGTGATATCTTTTTTTGGCAATCAATGGATTATTTAGAAAGTGGATAGATGCACTATATGACTTTGATAAATGGTCGTAATATACCGATTAATGGAAAGGTGAATATGCAAAATATAAGCATAAGATTAAATGGATATACGCAGTACATCATTAATTTTAATCAACAAGGACATCTAATCCAAGGATAGGCTTACCTACATTATAAGGTGCAAGTGTGAAAAGACTATTACTGGGTTTGGCATTACTCGTGGAAGTAAGTTTGTCTTATGCGAAGGATCCGAATTTATCGTTGGATGCTTTCTATAATTCGGAATTAAATATAATTTCTATCTCATGGAATCTTGATGCTGGGTCTTTGGCGGTAGCGAAAGTTGTAGGAGTAGTTGTCAAAGATGAAGATGGAAATACAATCGCCGAAAAGAAACAGGGACGGGATAAGATACCTAAAAAAATGGATGTAACACCTTTGACTAATGGTTCTCATGAGGTTAAATTCTACTATCAAAATCAAGATAATAAATGGTTTAATGCTATTCGAAATGTAGTCGTCAACATTCAAAAAGAAAATGCACCAGAGCTGGATTACAGTGGGGCAGTTATGCCTGGTGGAACTATCGATCTAGTAAAAAAGGAAAATTTTTTATCTAAATCAATGGCACAAATCGTCTCGGTTAGCTGGGTATCAGGGGCTGTTATAGAAAAAGTAGAATATTCTGTAGACTCAGCGAGCAGTCGTCTTCCGGGATTAGTTCAAATTAATATTGCAAAGGGGGTTGAGGAATCTGTAACGTTTAAAGTCCTATTCGATAATTCCATAACTAGACTAGTGACAATTCCTGTCATTCAACCCGTTCAGCCTTCAAATGAGGGAGCAGTCAATATACAGTGCGACTTAATAAGCTCCACAGGGGAGTCAAAAGGAAATTTTCAATATAGCTATGATGGAAATACAGTAGACTATATTGCTAGTGCGAAATATATTGGTAATAACGCGTATTATTATACAACATACGCTACCATTTATTCTGTTACCGATGAAATTACGACATTTTCAAACAATTCAGATATCATGTTTGGATATATACCTTTAACTCCTGTTACGGTTTCACCGCAAAGATCAATGGTTCAATTTGAAAAGTCTCCGGTTGGACTTAGGTCTTTATGGGTATCTTCTTATGGGGCTGGATATATTAATCTTGAGGATCATACTTATGAGGATAACGATGGAAATAGAGGATCCTTCTCTTGCCACTCTATGGATGAGGTTACTTATGATTTAGAAGATGAGCGTCAAAAGTTATATTCAGAAATTATTGAATCTTTGTTGTTTGATAATCAGCGTACTAAGCTAAATCAGTATGCGCGTGATGCGAAAAATGAAAACGATATCGAATGGAGTCGGAATCAGTTGAGCGATGCTGTTGCTTATTACAACCAAGTTATTGATCTTCGTTCTATTAGATTGCAAGAATTAAATAGCGCGACTATGTATTTGTCTGATAAAACAAAAATAAAAAACATGATAAATGCATCAGAAACAATCGAATCCCTTCAATTGATCTCTAGTGACATTCAAAGAGTAAGTCAGATCTTTTCAGATGAAGCCCAAGTTCAATCTCAACCTGATTCACAGCCATCAATACCGGCTTCAACCCCTGAAGCACCGGAACAGCCTGACCCAAGGCCAGCAGTACCTGATTCGAATACGCAAATCCCGGCACAGCCTGACTCAAGTCCATCAGTACCCGGTTCGAATACAGAGGCTCAAGTTTCATCAAACGTACTGACGATCAAGAAAAGTGGTGGTGGTTCATTTGGATGGCTAACCATGTGGGGGTTGTTGATGGCACGAAAACTAAAAAGTTCACCAATCATCAACTAAAGCTGGTGACCTTCTTAGCGGACTTACCCTATCCGTACCTATTAGCCGCCACCTCCACCACCGCCTGAGGTAAACCCATGGCACAAATTCGGCACATACTGCCGCGCCAGCCCTGGATGGCGCAGGCAGATGAATTTCATGTTGCCGTCGATGTCTTCGAAGATGAGATCAATTTTTTTGCTATTGACGTGGCCGTTGACACCAGTGAAGGTGACGGTAAAGGTCGCCTTGGTGTCGGTATGAGTGTAATCAACATTGTTTTGGTATTTCGCGTTGCTGAGGGTATTCCAGAATACCTCGGTTTATGAACCATGGGCGTCGATGCCCACGATGGGCGCACCGGTGTCTTGGGGTACTTCTCCGTTATTCGAGTAATAATTCGACATCGCCGGCAGACCTGCCGCAGCGGTAGAGACAAGTGAAATGACTTTGGTTTTGGCAACGTATACCTGATAGGCAGGCAAGGCGATTGCGGCGAGGATGCCGATAATTGACAGCACGATCATCAATTCAATCAGCGTAAATCCGTTTCGTATGGGAGATTTTTTGCGCGTTGTTGTAGATTCATTCATGCTACGAAGATACAGGCAGTCGCCGTAGGGCGTATAAGCACTGCGCCATACGCCAACCAAGGGCAAAATATTATGCCAATCTGTGAGAGAATATGGGTGGGGTGTTTTTCCAAAAAAAGCAGGCCTCGGCGAGTGCCGAGGCCTGTTTGTGGCTTCAGGTGTATGGCGCTGTGCTTATACACCCTACGCTGGCCAATACTTTAATTGAGTTCTTGTTGACACTCTTTAGGTAGGTATTTGTTTGGTATGGCCTGACCAGTCGTTTTACCACAATTAAACTGAAGAGAGCCGCCTACATCAACGTATTCAAATTCCATAGTTTGTCCGTTTATATTACCGTTGATCCGGTCGAGAGTTAAAGTAAATCGGCCGCCGTTATTGGTTCCAGGAGGAGCGTTGTAAGGAACGTATGTAGCATCGCCAGTTGCTAGTCGACTTGGATTGGTTGCGTCTGCTATACCTGTTCCATTTGCATTGAGTACATTCCAGAAACCTTCGCTTGACGAATCAGGTTCGAAAATGCCTAAGTTTGCTGTATTGCTACTATCCGGCATCCTTCCTAGTTCTCCATATCGATCGAACATTGCTGATTTACCCGCAGCCATAGTGGCCACCAAACTAGTGATCTTCGACTTTGCGATATAATCCTGATAAGCAGGCAGCGCAACTGCGGCGAGGATACCGATGATCGCAACCACGATCATCAATTCGATGAGGGTAAAACCTTTTTGTGACTTCTGAATGGTTTGCATGTTGAAACTCCGAATGTTGTTGTTAGATCCAATATCGACAAAACGCCGAGGCGTTGTGTCTTGCTGCTGAGAATGCATCAAGCATGCCAAGTATGAGTTTTGGGTGGGTTGAGCTTTAATATCAATTGCTTGAAGTGAGTAGGCTTATCTGCCGGTGGATTTTCTTTCAGGTATTCTGCGTCAGAAAGTGACAATGGCTGTCAATAGTTGACACAAATGTCACCCGGATACGGGGGAGTCTTCACCACAAAGGATTATCGGTGTTCCCCTTAAAAAGACTAGGTGGTAAAAAAGAATCTCTAGAAACGCTCCACTAAGAGCCTCACACGAATTTCTCGCATTTTTCAAGATTGGGTATCCAGCGCAAAGAATAAGCCTCTAAGAGAAGCTGTTTTAAATATAGCAATAAAAAACCATTAATTTTGAAAAAAATCTTGCAATTGTAGAAAATATATTTTCAAAATATCCGTTTTATAGATGCTTAAAAGCGGATATCAACATGGTGACTCCATTACCTAACACTGCAATACAACCTATGGCGCGTGCGTTATTAACAGGGCGTTGTCCTTCATGGAAACGCTCGTGTCCTGAGTTTAAGGATATTGACTTTGTGCAGTTTTATTTATGTCCATGAACCTCAGGGATGGCTTGCTCAGCCCGCTTTGCCTGGTGACCAATGGAACCACACGACATCAGGAGATCCCAGCTCTACGCCGTTCACTTGAATAACGGAACAAACACAAGGGTGAACTGCAAAAGCATCTCTATGTCTACGACAAGGTGGTTACCGAATTATCCCTTGTTGGATCTTCAGATCCAACAAGGGAATTATATGATTTTGCTACTCAAAGAGAATTTGCTGGCCACCTGGGTTAAATCTATCTCCTTCGATGCGCACAATGAAATCAATACCAGTATCGAAAGCTACAGTCTGTATGAGAAGGTGGCTTTGTGAATCCCTTGCTGTTCCAGGAAAGAATTGTGCGTATCAGCTCATAGACTTTCCAATGGATCCCGATTATCTGGATTTAGTCGGTCATCTGGATTTGGATGATCACGCTGGCTTTCAATCATGCCCCCCAGCAAGTTAATATTAACGAGTGTTATTACAGTTTTACGATTGTTGCTGTGCTTTATAACTAGTTGAGTTGCACGTCCAATGTAGATATCTACATCCCCACCGGCCTCAAACTTAGAAATCTCGCTAGTTGGTATAGTGTGGGTTCCAGTATCTTTCACCATAGATTGATAGGATATGTTTTTTTGTGTGAGATGGCCTGCACCTATATTCACTACCACTATAGCAACATATCCGTTGCTAGCAGCATCGGGCACCCACGTAAATTTTAATCCTTTACTATGAGATATACTTGAGAGGTCTTGGTTGGCAGAAACCTT
>JAULBP010095173.1:0-11602 GCA_032355345.1 Lepetodrilus pustulosus | reverse complement strand
GTAAGAAGATCACAAGTTCTAAGCGAGTGGGCTCAAGTGTTCAGCAACAAACAACCCATTCAAGAGTGGGGGTGCTGCTCACAATTGGTGGAGAGTGCAGAGTAGCTTTCTCGCGAGGGAACGGGTGGAGACAGTGGAAGATCTCTGACGGATCAACGAACGGACAGCGTAAAGCAGTTGCCCTAAGGTGAAGTGCTGTTATCGGGGGTAAAAGAAGGAACGATCTGGGAAGAAGGAGGAAAGAAAGAAGACAGAAGAGAAGAAAATTCAGAAAGGTGACTGAAGGAGGAGGGCGATTCTGGGAAGAAGGAAGAAGGAAGAGAAGAGGACATAATCCAGGAACGACAAGAAGGGAGAAATCTTGGAAGGAAGGAAAGAGAAGAGAAGTGAGGTAGAAAGAACATTAAACAGTGAATGGGAAAAGAGAGACAGTATTGTGAATTTGGAAGAAAGGACGAGAGTGGAGGGACAACACACAAAAACTTTTTGATCAGCAAGCTCAAGGTGGTGAGTTTGAAAATGTTGTCGTTTCACTACTATGTTAGAAATTCATGTATGTAAATAATTATACAGCATAGCAATATTGATGTGTTGATTAGATATTAGAAATTGTATTATTAAGAACGACCTATTTTCGAAAGAAACAAAATAGGGTATTTACAGAGTTTATATGTAAAATTGCTAAATGAGAATTGTTATAGTGTAACATATTTCTCTAAGCATATGGTAATTTGATCATTATATGCTGTAGAATGATACGTTAAAAAAAAAAAAAAAATGGTTAAACATTGACAATATATTATTAAAAGTTTCGAAAATAAGATCATATATATATATATATTTCTGGTTGCACGATTGGCTCAGAAATTAAGTGTTTTTAGGTCAAATATTCGTAATTCTAGAACAAATACTGGTAAAAATAATAGTTCCAAGTAAATTGCTATAAAGTGATCACACGTGATAAATATATGGGTCAAAGCAAGATAAATACGTCAGAGAAATAACTGCACGCGGGAATAATAATTAACGGGATATAGGTCGACAGAAATAAGACCGTTACTAGAACATCTATCACTACCATTGATAATGTCCAGTAGCAGAGAGTGTTACTGATAGAAAATCAATTATTGCGACAGTTCATACAGAGTTCAGAGTGAGTTGGCAACAGAAAGTAATCTCTGGGCGGGGATATACAGTAATTAATTATTGATCAGTATTAGTTGAAAGAAAGAAAACGTACGTGACAATAGATGAAAGTAAAGTTCGATATAGTGACCGAATTGTTCCATTTGCGTGGACATATTGCTTCTAGTAATTGAGAACATTTAATAATTAGTTTCTGAGTCATGAGTGTACTTAGTTGTTGATTGTGTTTGTGTGCTGTTGTATTCGTGTTGTACATATACGCACATTACTATCAGGTTGACCACTTTGCGTCACATTAAGAAAGTGAAGACAGGATTGATTAACTTTGAATAACTTAACTTAGAATAAATTAACTTGGAATTGCTTAACTTTGAATAACTTGATTGGAATAGGTAACTTTAAATTAATTCAACTTGAAGTAATTTAATAATTGTGAAACTTGGGTTTGGAAAAGGGATTAAGAAGGATTGGCAAAGTAGAAACATGAATTCGAAGCTGAGAAAATATAACATTAATCCAATAAATAGATATACTCCACAGAGGTTATTACAACACATTCCTAGTGATCAAACAGATAGTTGTGATACGAGTACTCCTAAAAGAAAAGAAGAATCGTTTCGTTCAATAGATCCATCTCCGATAGTGCAATCTAACATGTCAGAGTCGCAAGCTCGAGTTCTTGATTATGCAGGGGATACAGTAACATATGTTACTTCAAGAAGTTCAACTATGACAACAACTAGTACAGCAACTACTAGCACTCCAACCATGTCTACACATAGTTCTAGGTATCATGCGCCAATAGCCTTTGATTGGTCATTAGGACATTCACAGTTGTATCCAAACTTGGGCCCAATGTTAGATGAGAAACATGAATCATTGTTAGATACTCCGGTGCCAAGAAATAGATTACCAGATTATGGGGAAAATCGGGAACAGACTAGATATATGCAACAACATAGGGAAGAGTGTAATTATCCGCCAGACTATGCAGGTCTTAGACTTCCAGTCTCAAATCAGTATAATGCAGGACAACAACAGAGTAGATCGACACCACCATTACTATCATATGGTCAGTCAACTCCTAGTGTTAGGCCTGGTGTTAGTGGGGTATCGCATCAACAATCAAATGTAGGGCCAACAGTTCAGACATTTGCTAATTCGCTAGCATTGGCAAACATACCTATGCCCACTTTCGACGGAAAGACAGAAACAGCTGCATTGGGGTGGTTGCGAAAATTTGAAAGGTTCTGTGATGTACACGGTAGATCAGACATGGAAAGGAGTGAGTTGTTACCAATATACTTAGTAGCAAAGGCTCTAGAATGGTATGAAGCAGCAAACATAAGAACATTAAGAACCTGGGCAGAAATCAAACAGGCATTTCTAAGTAGATACACTCAAAATGCAATTAGGTTGCTAAAAAGGACAAATGAATTGTTGGATAGAAAGCAAAAAGAGGGTGAAAGTTTTGCAGATTTCCTACAATTCATCAGACATGAATCAGCAATAGTGGGAAAAAACAATGATGCGTACATTAGAGATTTAATCTTAAGGAATGCTAGACCGAGTATAAGACAATTTATCTTGACACGACCCCATAAAGAATTGAAAGAGGTGTTAGAGAGTGCAGACATTGCAGATGCAACTGAGGTAGGTGATGTACAAACTACAGAAAAACTGTTGTCGGCAATAAATCTCCTAAGCATGCAGGTAGATCATTTGACACAATCAAACGAACAAAGAGTAACAAAGGAGGTGAATGTCATCGATATCAGTTCATATTTAAATAAAGAGGATCCGTCAATGGGGAGGCCTAGTAGAACACAAGAGCTCAATAGGGAACAGGATAGACATAGAGAAGCTGATAACAGGGGTGGATGGCATTCAAATCGTCGACCGTCACCGCATCTTCCAGATAGACAAAACATGCCAAGAGCATACACATGTTCTGGTTGTGGCTATTCTCACAATCATCCACGAGAATGCAGGGTTAGATATGTCACTTGTTTCTATTGTAAAAGACAAGGACATGTAGCTCGATTATGTCCACAGCAGCCATTTCAAAATCGTCCACGATGACTACAAAATGCTCAAGAAAATCATGAAACAATGCTTATGCAATCTCATAATGCCTTAGATTCAATAAATCAAACAAAACCCACTAATAATTCTCAATCAGATGTTTTGTTACCAAAGAAGGGAGACATTGTATCTGCTGAGATGAATAGCCAATCATTACAACATAGAAAAAGTAGTAATGTTGACAAGGAACAGGAAAAATTGGTAGAGAAAGAAGGAATAGAGGAAAATCATATTCAGTCTAATCATGAAACAGGACACATACATATCATAGACCTATGCCATAGTACTATTGAGATTACAGTCGAAGGATGTCCTTATCATGCTTTAGTTGATACTGGAGCGTCAGGTTCGTGTATATCAGCAAATGTATATGAGAAATATTTACAAAAAACACATGTACTGAAAGTACCAGATACTACTACACTCACGAGTGCTGATGGGTCTCCACTTTCTTTGAAAGGATTTATCAATCTTAAATTGACAATTGGGAATGTGGATATTGTGCATAAGTTTCATGTTGTAAAAGGTCTTTCACAAGGTTTTGTTTTGGGACTTGACTTTTTGAGGGAACAAAAGGCGTCTATTGATTTGGTAAAACAAAGATTAACGTTGTTAGAGGGGTTGGCAAGTACAGATTTCCTTAAGAATGCTCCTGTAGCACATACCATATCAACAGTTTGTATTCCACCTAGATCAGAAACTTGCATTGCCGTAGAGTTCGAGCAACCATCTATTTCAGGGATAGGTGTTCTTAGTCCAACTACATCATTGCTACAACAATCATTGTTGGCTTTACATTGTTTGGTTTCCGTACAAGATAATAAAGCAATCTTTAAGATTTTAAATCCAACAAATTCTTCCATCAAATTGAACAAGAGATTACCGGTGGCTACCTTTGACAAAATTGAAACATCCGATATTGTAGAATCAGAAATGGGAAACCATAAAACAGCTGATGCCGCTGAGGTATGCAGTATTGATTATTTAGGAACTCAATCTAAAGACATGGCACCGCATGTAGCAATTAACAGTACAACGAAAAGTGATACTCATAGTAAGACTACTGCCAGTACATCTAAATTAGATCCTGATTTCGATGATATTGCTCCTTACCCAGCTGAGGATTATTATTATAAGATTGCCTCAGAATTGCCATTTAAATTGAATAATGAAGATTTGACTTCAGAACAGATGAAAGAATTGCTCATATTTTTAGGTCGTCATAGAAATGTATTTGCAAAGGACATGTCAGAACTTGGACGAACACATTTATTTGAATGTCACATAGACACCGGTGATCATGCTCCAATACGTCAGAGACCGTATCCTGTCAATCCACGTCAACGTGAACAGATAGCCAAACATGTTAAGGAAATGTTAGATCATGACATTATTGAACCAACATTCTCTCCTTGGGCTGCACCAGTGTTGTTAGTTAAGAAAAAGGACTTAACCACGAGATTAGTAATTGATTTTCGCGGAGTCAACAAAATTTCAAAAATTGAACATTGGCCAATTATGAATATTGATCAGGCACTTATGTCAATTGGAAGTAGTGGGGCTAATTACTTTTCATGCTTAGATTTGATCTCTGGATATCATCAAATTCCTGTAGCAGAAGAAAGTAAGTGCAAAACTGCGTTTATTGTTCAAGGAGAAGGAGCATTTCAGTTCAAAGTCATGCCATTTGGTCTTGTAAATGCACCTAGCATATTTTCATTCATCATATCCTCTCTATTTTCATCAATGTCATGGAAATCTGTGCTTACCTACCTAGACGACGTTCTGGTATATTCGCCTACCTTCCGGGATCATTTAAAACACCTGGGTTCCGTTTTTGACAAATTAGAAGAAGCAGGGTTACGACTGAAACCATCTAAGTGTCATTTCTTTCTGAGTAGTATTCCGTATTTAGGACATATTATATCAAAACATGGGGTAAACACTGATCCTGAAAAAGTAGAAAGTGTGTGCACATATCCTAAACCCGCTAGTCAAAAGGATCTAAGATCATTCTTAGGAATGGCAGGTTACTATAGAAAGTTTATCCTGGGATATGCAAAAATGGTTGCTCCTTTGCATGAGTTGTTACGCAAAGATACCATTTTCCTTTGGTCATCTCAGGCACAGTTAGCATTTGATTCAGTTAAACAGGCATTAGTAAAATCACCAGTATTGGCATATCCAGATTTTGACAAACCATTCATCTTGGCATGTGATGCTTCCGACAACGCTGTTGGGTTTGTACTTTCACAGAAAGGCAACGATGGTAAAGAACATCCTATTTCATTTGGGGGTAAGAGTCTTTCCTCGACTCAGCGGAAATATTCTATCACAGAAAAGGAATGTTTAGCAATAATCCTGGGAATAAAACATTTCCATGCATATCTAGCTGATACAAAGTTCACTGTAATCACTGATCATGCTGCTCTGCAATATTTAAAATCAATCAAGGATGCCACTGGAAGGTTAGGACGATGGAGTATCCTACTATCACAGTATGACGTCGAAATCAAGTATATTCCGGGATCTGCAAACACCAATGCTGATGCTATGAGTAGAAGAGAGTATCCTACTGATACCATTGCGGATGAAGAGATATGGCCAGTTGATGTCATAAACGCACCGCCTACCGATCTTACACCAACAGAAACAGATAATCAGGACTTGGAGAGACCAACAGACGATACGCCTAAGGAAGATCAAACTGCAGATCCAGAAATAAAAGTGAAGTTCCAGGGACAAGTATCTCCTAAACATATGGCTCGATTACAGTTAGAGGACAAACAATTCGGTGATATCATACGTTATCTTCTTCACAACTCACTGCCACAAGATGATGATGATGCAAGGAAAACAATCCTAGAAACAGCTGATTATGTAATCCATGATGAAATGCTATATCATCTATATCAGCCTAGGTACAAAGGAGCTATGGTCCGAATATTCCGTCAACTTTGTGTTCCTCTTCCATTGAGACGAGATGTCATTGAAGCTTATCACGATTCATTGCTAGCAACACATCTAGGTATAGACAGATGCTATGCTTCAGTCAGGCTCAAATATTTCTGGCAGGGAATGTATTCTGATATCAGGAAATGGATCAAAACATGTGTCGAATGCCAAATAGCTAAACGTAGTATTCATCAGCAACCTGCACCCTTAAGGCCACTACAAATTGTGGATGTATTTGACCGCTGGCATATTGATTTGTTAGGTCCATTTACAACGACTAAGGAAGGATATCGATTTGTAATGGTCGCAGTAGATTCAGCGTCGCGATGGCCTGAAGCAGTACCCCTTAGGACCAAAACAGCAAAAGAAGTGGCTTCTGCATTTTATGATACCATAATTACACGACATTCTACACCAAGAGCTTTACTATCAGATAGGGGCACCGAATTCATGTCAAGAATATTGTCGGAACTGTGTAGGATTCTAGAAGTAAAACGACTTCACACCTCACCATTTCATCCTGCTACTAATTCTAGTGTAGAGCGCATGAATGCAATTATCGCACAATCCATACGTGTGTACTGTGAGGACGCGAGAGAAGTATGGCCCCACTTATTGCCTTCTATCATGGCTGGGTATCGATTGAGTCCGTGTGTCCACGCTACAGGGTATTCTCCGTACTTTATGGTGTATGGGAGAGAACCAAGGTTGCCAATTGACAACATACTTCAGCCAATTTCACCAGATCTTCCGGTTACACTGAAAACTGATTTACGAGAGCTTCTTGACAATTTAGAAATAGCTCGCACCATTGCAAGTAGCAATGTACAAGCTGCACAACAGGCTTACAAAGCACAGTATGATAAACATGCGAAAGAGCCTTCTTTCAAAGTGGGACAAAGAGTTTGGTTACGCAAAGGGACATTGCTTCCTCACTTTTCTAGAAAGTTGCAACGGAAATATGAGGGACCGTTCTACATTGTGTTTGCGTATGAGACACCAAACTATCTGTTACGTCATTGTGTTACTCACAAACCTCTGAGAACACCAATTCATGCAAATCGTCTCAAACCATACTTTGGGCCCGAAAGTCGTCCGCAGGAGGTCGAACTTCCTAGCGACCCAGATTTAGTTGAGGATGGACATCAAGGTGTACAACTAGATGAAAAACTTCCTAACTGGGTTGCAGAGGATGATCTACCTTTGTCAGTATTGAGAGATCGTTGGAGAGCTGAGACCAAGCTGGATCTTGTTCCTCCTATCCACGATCTAGATAAATGTGAGCAGGTTGTGAAACGAATTGTAACTACAAAACGAATTGGTGGACTTAGACATTATCTCGTGAGATATCATGACGATAAAACTCCAAGATGGGTTTCTAGTTCACTTTTACCAGCCATGTTAACAGAGGACTACCATACACGTAAAACTTGGCATAGTAAATCCAAGTTAGCAGTTGAGAAACTTCAAGAATTAGCCAAACGTACCACTCCTAAAAATGATGAAGAAATTCAGACAAAGTTAGAAAAGAGTGAATAAAAAGGGAATGTATAGTCATAGTTATATATATGCATGCATTTGTCAAATAAGGAAATAAGTATATGATAATGTATTACTTCCGGGTTAAGAGGTAAAGACTAGGTAAGTAAATAAAGTAAATTATGAAAGGATGCACCTTACGTAAGGAATGAAAGTCTGCGCAGCAAATGTGAATAAAGTTTGAGTTGAATGAAATTAATGAGTTATATGTTGAATTGGGAGAAAGAGTTTTCCTGCGGCACAAACGAGATATTGTTGATGTATCGAGGGTCGTCTCAGATAGACGCTTTTTTATATTGTGGGTCGTCAAAGGAATGACGCTTTTTATATTGTGGGTCGTCAAAGAAATGACGCTTTTTATATTGAGGGACGTCATGAAGACGCATATTCCAGTCTTGATCCACGGATATCGTGTATGTGATGTAGTAAAATTGCATGCGATATACCACGCCGTTCAAAGATAGGATTCTGGAAAGCGAATACTAAGCCAGTGTATTCAATTTGCACTATCCTCCAATGATGCCCCGCTGTTAGAATACAGTTGGAAAGGGTACTAAGAGTAATGTCTACTGGATTGCATGCACAGTTAAAGACAATGTGAGTAGTGTTTTTAGATCTCAAGGAGATGATACGGATCATAGATGTGAAGGTGCGCGTGTAGATTAATGAGATATTCCTGTGCCGCAGAGTGGTTGAGTGATAGTTATGAGACAATAGAGCGATATATAGATATATATCAAATGGATGCTTCCATTAATTTTTCAGAAAACTATGATGACTAGTTTCATCCTAGTGATGATATTGGCCTTGACCTTGGTCAAAGGTGAAAGAGAAGAAATTAATAGATGGCATTACGGAGTTGTGTTAACGAATAGAGGAAGAATGGCAATGTATGATCAAACATGGGTTCATACATTTGCCATACAGTTACCAAAAGCAGAAACTCCAACTATACCAGATCAAGTGGATGATTTATGTCCGTTAATTCAAAACAATGGGTCAGACTCATGTCTACATGCTCATGAGATATACTAGTATACCAATATTGTTACATTTATGACGAAAATAAGAGATGAGACTATTGTTAAAATATTAGAAGTATTAAGTTCTTCTCATATGCTAATACCAGAAATTAGAACCACAAATTCAAGGTCTAGAGAAAGAAGAGCATGGCTTCCTTTTCTGGGAGATTTAGTAAGTACAGTTACGGGAGTGGCTACGGAAAAAGAACTAGTAAAAATAAAACATCACATGGATCTTATTGCTCATACAATGGCTGAAGCTATGAAAACAAGAGATTTAGCATTTAACATTTCGCAACAAGCTATGGCATCAGTAATGGGTCACACAGAGAAAAGATTACAAGATCTGGCTGATTCAGTACAAGAGAATCATTTCCAAATGGTACAACTAGGGTTAGTAATTGAACAGGAAACAACATGGATTAGGAGATTTAATGCCGAATTAACTTTGTTGACATCTAAGGAATTATATTTAATATATAATCTTCAAGAAAGAGCTCAAAGGTTACTAATGGGTATTACGAAAGCATTATCAGGAAACATTTCACCTGAACTCATACCTCCTATAACCTTATGGAAAGCTATAATTAACATTAAGAAGAAATTACGAAAAACATATCCGCAATTTGAACTGCTTCATGACGATCTCACTGCGTATTATTCGACTGTGAAAACTCAATTAACACGACAAGGGAATATCATTTTCCTATCTTTGCTGATACCCTTAAAGATTAAAAATGCCGAGTTAACTCTGTATCACGCAATGTATTTTCCTCTTCCGGTAGAGATAGATTCTGAACATGCCACGATTATTAAAAACGCGAAACCATTTATTGCGGTATCAAAGGATGGAAAACGTTTTGTTGAATTTTCAAAAGAAGAGTTTGAAATGTGTGGTACTGACCATGTTTCACATTGCAATCGTTTACCTGCTGAACGAAATTCGGAAAATCCTACGTGTACTTTGGCTTTGTTGCACAACGATATTGATATGGTTCATAATGAATGTAATTTTCATTTAGTATTAAACGAAACAACACCATTATTATATGAATTCAATAATGGACAGCTATTGTTATCACATATTTCAAATTTAACCTATCACTGTGAAAATAAGAAAGAGGTTATGAAAGGATGTCAATTTTGTTTAGCTCTTATTCGTTGTGGATGTTCGGTACATGCAGATAATTTGATTATACCTCCGAGATTAAATGTATGTAGAAGACACACTTAAATTATACAATAAATGTAGGGTTATTACGTCATTTCTTTTCTAAACAAGACATATTAAAGAAAGTTCCTGCATTAATGACTACAGAACCAATGAAATACGAAACAGTAACATTTAAAACTGCCAATCACACATTTCAAAATCTGATGAGAAAAGACAAGAAAGAAAGTATCATCCTTAAACAGGCGATAAAAAGAGCAAAACAGAATAAAGTAGTGTATACTAATCCTATGGATCCTATCTATATGGGAGACTTTGATTCCGGCATTAGTAATTCAGTGTATTCTTGGAAAAGTCCATATGCAGTTACATCTTACGCAGTGTGGATTGCCATTGTATTATTGGCGTTAGTGTTATATATACAACATCGTCGTATAGGTGCTCTTAGAGTTCAGCTATTATTAACGCAGTATGCCAAGACAACACATGCAACTATTTGGAAATGGACACCTCCTACTACTCAGGCAACGAATACCAAGGTTGATCACGATTATTTTGAACTATTATTGCGATCAATTTTGAGATTGGAAGTTATTCTTTTGATAATAACGATTTTAATAATTATTGTTATGGCTATATATATATATATATCTAGAATAAAATTCAGTTCGTTAACTAGAGTGTATTTAAGTTTCGTACCAGCGGATGAAAATGTACGAATTTGAATCATGGATATTGATATGCCTCCTACCACACTTTCATTAACTAAGAACGTGTTCCTAAATCAGTTTGGAACGTGTTCCTAAATCAGTTTGGACTATGACTGATACGTTTACGGGACAAGTTAGTATCGCATGGGCGATAGAAAATTTGAGTATTATAAATACAACCATTACTGTGAATATATTTACAGGATGGAAGCTGAAGAAAATTTTAAAACATTCATATTTGGTAAATATGTACATGATTCATAGAGGGACATGTTACCCATTTTTAGATGGCGAAGTTAACGCGCGTGGGTCACCTATGCTTTTAGGTCCTGACAATTAGTTATGATTATGTGATTTGGGTAATTAATAACACATGTACCATCAGAAGTATTAGCGAGTGTACTGTCCGTTATGAGTACTCTGTATACAAATTGAGTTAATTCCTAGGTCATTGTTATTATTGTGCGTATATGTCTCTATGTTGTCAACATGTTATAATGTTATATATTGAAAAGGGAATTATATATACATATTCCTCTGTATAATTATTGCTGTATACTGGTTGTATTAATTCAGCTATGTTCATTCTTAATTCAGTATATGTAACGAGGGCGTTACACATAATTCTTTGGGGGAGGGTATGTGGATGTGATGTGTAAGTGATGTATGATGTTGATTAGAAAAAAATTGTTATGAGGTTACTATATGAATGAACATGTTGTGGATTGTATTGTACATATCCGATAGTAACATGGATTCATGTAATCGGATGTATTAATTTATAGTATTAACATATAAATTTCGTGGACTATTGTACATCATGTTCATAATACATATACTTGATTGTGTTGAATTGATGATGAATTTATTGTATTTATGTGTAATTATGTATGTGCATATGGAGGGGGATCGTTGCCAAAATTATTTTGATACTACGATACACGTTCGCTGTTCTACAGTACACAAAACACGTT
>JAULBP010095162.1:0-11603 GCA_032355345.1 Lepetodrilus pustulosus | reverse complement strand
ACAACTACAGTCACTGTCGCAAAGGCACTAAACGCTGGAGATCCATTATCACGTGCTTCGATCTTGAGCGTGAAAGAATTCACTATTTCACGGTCTATAACGTCCTTTGCTCTGATTTCACCCGTCTTTGTGTTGATGTAGGCCATGTCTGTACTGCCGTCGATGATGGCGTAGCTAACATCATTGTTTCCGTCACCATCTGCATCGCTGGCTGTCACAGTCGTTATCAGCTGGTCTTTGTTGTTGTTTTCAGTTATGAATGCTGTGATATTTTCCTTGGCGAAAGTCGGGGAATTGTCATTCACATCCAGTACCTGGACCATAAATGATGTTGAGTTTCTTCTTGGAATGGTGCCATTGTCCCTGCATGTGATGTTCAGGGAAAACATCTGTTTCTCTTCAAAATCCAATTGTTCTCGAAGAATAATTTTGTAGTAGCGGACATCAGTGAATTTCTCAACAAGGAAGTGCGTGTCATTGACCGTGCACGTGACATGGCCGTTTTCACCGCTGTCAATATCCATAACATTGACATGAACGATGAAGGTGTTATTCTCTGCATCTTCGGACACCTTTCGAACACCTCCCGGAATGTTGACAAGGACTTGTGGAGAATTATCGTTAACATCTGCCACATTCACGACAACTTCTGCGATGGACGAAAGTAACAACGAACCTTTGTCTTTGACTTCTACTGGGAATCGGTGTTCTGTCTCATCCTCGTAATCGAGGTTCTTGATTGGATAAATCTTACCAGTCTGTTCATCAATGGAGAAATAGCTTCGGACTTTCGCAGATGCCCTTGAACTGAAGTGGAAGGACATGTTCCCGTTCAGACCAATATCTCGGTCCTCCGCCTCCAAGGTCACGATGGCTTTATTAATTGGAATGTTCTCATCAACAGTTACCTCAAAAATATCTTTTACGAACAGCGGTACATTGTCGTTGACGTCCATGACAGTGATGGCAACAGTAACAGATCCAGACTTGGGGGGGCTGCCTCCGTCCTTCGCAACGATGACGAACTGATATGAGTCACGTGTTTCACGATCCAGAGATTTCTTGATTACGATCTCTAAATCTGAATACCTCCCATTGTCTACTACCCTGAGTTCAAATATACCATCATCAGGAGTAATCGTATAACTTTGCACAGAGTGTTCCGCCATTGTGTCCAGATCGTTAGCAGGACTCACAATTAAAGAACCACCAACTTTTATAGATTCCGGGACATTTAATTTTACTAATAATTCTGGAAACTGTGGAGAATTATCATTAATATCACCAATAACAACAGTCAGTTGGACAATCATCTTCAGAGTCTGATGCCCATTATTTGCATCTTGTAGATAAACATTTACGTCACATTTTTGTTCACAGTCCACTTTTTCAGGACAAACTTCTTCACGATTAATCACTTCTTGGGTCCACAATGCACTGGAAGTTGCGTTAATCCGGAAATTTGCAGTTTCTTTATTCATCACGGAATAGCGCAACCACTGGGACTCAGTCTGCGAGAACTCTTCGTACAGCTTCGTGTCACGTGCAACATTTCCGATGAACGTTCCACTTCGCTGTTCCTCATCTATCCTATACGTGTGTTTGATTTTACCGCCACTTTGTCCAAGCACTCCGATGGCATTCAGACTTGCCAAAGTCATGCACAACCAAACACCCTTCATTGCTGGAAATTGTCTTTGTTCTAAGTCATATCAAGTTGATTTTCCTCTACTGAGGAACATAAGAATGTGTTGGCGTCTGTATTTCTGCCCGTCTGTCAAGTCTGCCCGTCTGCCTGCGAGGCTACAGGTCTGTGTCACGAGCTAACAGTGTCGACTGCCGTCTTGTCACCAAATCAAGGTCGATGATGTCTCCATCTGCAAATAAAGAGACACAACTGTAAACAACCGGACTGCTTTCTACGCGGAAATGTTGCATCCACGTTGACTATAGGTGGCGCCTTAATTGATTACAATTGCCTGCTACGTTTACTCATTGACCGGAGTCTCTGGGTGCCCATTTTGAGTCGGACAAATATATCTGGAAAAGATGTCCTCAAATGGACAAATTTTGTTTGATCTATAAACACATACAGGTTCACCGACTGTCTGAACTGAATACAATTTCTCTGGTACATATAATAATGATAATCGAGCATCAGTACTGTTGTTAATATTCGCTATCAGCTTGCCATGTGCTAAGTCAATATTTTACTGTTTCTTAGGTATATATACAACTTTGGTTGACACAAGCCTGTCCAAAAGCTACTACACAGATGCCTGAGGGCAGAATAAGTTCAAATCTTTACCAACTTGTAAGAATTCATATTGGTTTAGCATGAGAATTTATATGGCAATGACAAACATGGATATTAATAACTAGAATTTGTAAAATAATCATGGCTGCAAATCGGACAACATGATTCTCCATTAGCCCCTATTGAACTGAAGTGTGTGCTTTATCCTACATAAAAATAATACATCTATTAAAATAATGAATGTTTTTAAGTTTTGAGAAATATTCAATAAGGCCAATGAACTAGTTTTAATTGTTTGAACTTTAAAGCAAATTAAATATGTACATTATTAATAGTAGTCACTTAACAAACATTGAGATAAAATATCTAATTTTGTTGAAATAAATTTGTTTTGAATAAAATTGCTACATCATATCCCTTGGCCAACATATCCATCTTGATGTCAATATATTATAATAAAAAGAACACACTATTAAAATATTCTCACAGGTTATGTAAGCTCTCACAGGAACAGAATAAATCTAACAAACAACAACTATAAAATATCCAACACAAACTGACAGGATAATCATCAAGATGCAATAAAAAATATCATGAAAAGATTTAACAATGAGTCGAAACTCCAATTTGTATGCATGAAATATTAGTACATTATGAGTCATCTATCTATCTATCCATCCATCCAAGCATGCTATCATGTAAAGACTTACTTTGAAGTCACTCAGTACGATCCGCAATGTAATCACACAGTTTCTGAGAAAGTCTGTCAAAACAAGTCTGCCTTCTCCCCACTTATCCCTGGGTATAAGAGCGATACCCTCAGATTGACGCACTAGGGAGGTACGGCACTAGCTCAGATTCACGCACAGGGAGGTACGGCACTAGCGAGATGGAGTGTAAGGCCAGTAATGCATGAAGACGTAGCGGCCCAGGACGCTACCAGGGGTTGCTGTGCTGCTGCTGTGTTGCTGCTGTTACTGTGGTAGGCTGAGAGTCAGGGAGCATCCCCCAAATGTCATCCTAACTGGTCATTACTCACTACACTGGACTCGGAGTGACCACCAGCCAGCACACAATGAGCGCCGCCCACCCTTGACCAATGGCACAAGGGGATACCGAATCCCCCTCAAAACCCCCTCCAGGCATTCCAGCTCTCTCTCACTAAGCAGAGCAGGGAGTGTGGCAGCTCAAGCGATTTGGTGTTGTATTGTAACGTGTAGGTGCCCTGGGTTATTAAACTAACATTAGTCAAATTAATCCTAGGTTCGAATCCGGATTTCTACAAACCCACATCATCACCTAGCTTTTCAATAGAAGGCTTTTAGATGTAATCATAAAAAGAAACAGTGGTTGGGGAAACGTTGCCAGTTATTTGAAGCTATGTAACTTTGAGTAACTCTTTTCTTCTCCTTACACCTCCATGATTCTTGAATTTTCATGTTACATGGTTTGTTTGTTTTGTACATTTTCTAAATTGAAAACCACAGGTGTGTAGGAGGACATTTCATCACTTACAGTGTAATTTGACAATTTGGTGAAATTCCGTTCTAGTTTTGTTTCCAGGATGAACCAGGTGTTACTGCTGATCCTAGATTTGTGTAATATTCTCCTGCTACTACTTTGAAGTTTGAAATGTCTATAATGTTATCATAATTTACCTTTGATGTTCAGATATAAATGTATAAAATCCATTAGTAAAGATTGGCTGTAATCATCTGTAATTTCAAAGTGTGCAAATCTACTCTATCAATGGTTTAAAAAGTTAATTGCACAATTACTAATTATGCCCCTGTGTACATTTATTATAGAATAATGCAAATAATGAACAATTGCTATTTTACCCTTTTCATGAGCAATTATATTTTTCTTATGAATTGTCATGATATTTATTTTTAAATAGATTCCTTAAAAGGCTTAAAATGGAAACACAACATGTTATTCAATGTGATATTTATATACATCCATTGATAATATGATATTTGTGAATTAAATGTTATTATAACATAAAAATTATAGAAGGTATTTGTGAAATATCAAAGTCAAACAAATGTTTACCTAGAAACTTAGTCAATGTGTATCTCGGTAGGACTAATCACACACACTTGAAGTCAAGGTTTAAAGTGGAAGAAAAGAGTTTGTCAAGCACTCCTACTGGATCTATAATCTTGTTACAAAACATGGCTTGACAGATTCAGAAAGCCAATACTGAAAGCAACTTACATCATACTGGATTATGTTATTATTATTATTTCATAACTCGATGCTGGGGGATATTGGATTTAGAAGCGGTTACATCGTGACTCTCGAAGCGGTTACATCGTGACTCTAATACGTCCTGAAGCCATAATCAAGTCACTGTACACTTCGTGGAACTTAATTTTGGCTACGAGCAATTGCATTATGTGTAATCAGTGTGTGTACTCCTGTGAAGACATAACATCATTATCTGATGATACTATTTAGTCATTTCATGTATTGTCTACAGTTCCAGTTTATTACGCTGCTTCTTATTATAAAGCTAGAGCAATTGTAATTCATACACTGAAAATGTTGAGTGCTGTGTCAATTATTAATGGTTTTAAATGGTATATTTGAACCAATACATCTATAAAAATCTTTATATAAAATTTAATATGTCATAGAAACATATTCATAAAATGTATTTTTTCTTCTTCCTTTACAGTTATAAAAGGTATTACCGACGGTATACATGTCCTATAAACAAGTTTAGTTTACATACCGGTATATATATATACACATGTATATAGTAAATAACTATCTCAATATTTGAACCCCCCATGAACCTCTTGACAACAAACATGCAAGAAATTATATGAAGTAGATACAGACATCTCCCCTACTTTGATATCTTAAACCAGAACAAAATGTCAATTATAACGCTTTGACATGAACACAACATGTACAACCAGCAAGACAAGATCATTGAAAGAACCAGTTGGGGGCTCTTGACGGGGATTTATAATGTAAACATTTATAAATTGTCCGCAAAATTGTGACCAGAAGCAAAAATATTGTTTATACCTCAGAAAGGTGATCACATGATCTCTCCATGATGGGGTTTGTTATCTCACAGCTGGTTGTCTCCCTTTGATTCCATGCGCCACAATGTTTCGCCAATAAGTACCAGCCGAGCTCTTCCTGACCACGCTTACACTAATGTTTCGATGACCGCCGGCCGGTATATCCATGTAGACACGACCACCTCCGAGATTTTATTTTACTGACATTTTATATCGAGTCCCACACCTTTAAATCTTAAACTAAATAGCGTTTCTATTTGCTAAATCTAATTTAAATTAAAAGTGCTTAAATCCAAGATTATTTCCAACTTTTATTATTTAAGCATAATCAACTGCACTTTGATTTGTAAAACAAAAGTTGTATATACGGTATATTACACAATCAAATCCGAGTTTTAACCCTTATCATCACACCCCAGGTGGTTAATTACTGAATAATAACATAATTAAAACACTATTTAAGAGCAATTGTTATTACAAAAATACAGCAATGCCACCTTTTCACAGATTGAAAATCAACTGTAAGCATTTGCAATCCATAAACTTGATCCAATTAAAAATTGTAACAGATTTGACGGAGGATAAGCCGTGACACGTGTACCTGTACGCAGGTGAGACAGCTTTACCTGGACACACCTGCTTGTTCTAACGAAGGCTCATTTACAGGTAAGCATAATTAGCCAACAGTGGCACTAAGCTATTACTTGGACATTTGACCTTTGTCAATCCATGCATGATTATGACGAATAAGTCAAGTTTTATGTTGAATTTGACAAAATTGCCGTTTTGCATGGTGTGGAGCCATTCATGTAGTGAGTACTAGGTAAGGGATTTTGAATACTGGTGTATATTTCAGCTTATTGAAAGATTATATTACTTTGTAAATGTTATGGAGGCATGATACACATACATTGATGCAAGTAATGCCAAGTTTATACTAAATGGGTGTATTAATAATCAAATACTACTACGCATAATAAATAATGCAGTATAGAAGCCTATACTGTCGTTAATAGTGTTAATTCTTTTCTGAATTATATTTTATTAAAAATAAAACAGTTGAAGGGAATATATGAATATGTGTATGTTTTAGAATATGTAAATAAATGATTAAATCTACCATTAGTATCTCATATAAATTAGGCAGTTATTTCTTAAATGACCTTCAATAATACAACAGAACTTTAGTAATTGTAGATTTGATAAACTTTGTCCATTATCTTAAGGTGTCAATATGTAACACAAACACCTACCTTTAACAGTCTATAACCTACATGTAAATAGGTACAATTACTCAATATTCTCTCCTGTAAACACCCAATATTGCTCTCTTCATGTCCATCAGACTTTTACCCTCGGGACAACTGTAACTTTATATTTATACCCCCATGGTACCCCATTGGTGCCCCATACCATATACCTCCTGCTGGTCCTTATCATTAACACCTTCACCTGTCTCAGTTAACACACATCAAAGACTCATCTCCCCACACAATAGGCTCAGGTGATGGATATCCTTTGTTCAGCTAATTACAGGTGTGCTACCGAAGCTGACTCCAGACAGTAGCTCTGTTTGATACCTAGACAGGTGAGGTAGTTGTTGTTTTAAAGATGTACTCCCAGACCTGATTCGCTTCGTTCAGGAGCCAATGTTATTTTACTAATTACTGTGTTAATCCCATTAAGGGGATTTACTGTTTTCTTACTGATAAGATTTGGAGAGGATTAGGAGGATGACTGTTGTTTTACTGATTGTATTTTTAAGGTGAATGTATGGTGACACTGATTTATGTTTTATGATGTGAGTTTAAGAATATGCTTCAGTTGCTTGTTTTAATGCAGACAGTGTTGGTTTTTTATTTGATTTATTATTTTATTGTGTTATAGTCTGAATGAGTTAATGAGTCTAGTTAGTGCAGGTTCCAAGTCCTGGTTAAATTTGGTTATGTTCAATGTCACCTGTAGGGTTGAGATCAATATTTCAACTTACTAAGGCTTCTATAAAATAAAACTCTTATCACAAAATGTCTTTATGACCGCTTACAAGTCTGTTCGAGGTTTAATGTTCATTTTACAAATTTACCAAAAAACCATAAATCAGTCAAATATGACACATTTATTTATCATTTCAGATACATATTTTTTTTAAAGCACCTTAATCTATCTATATTTCTACAATATTTCAGGTACATTTGTATATACCCATAGCATAATGTGTGAGAAATATTAATCTTTTAGAGTAATTGTTATTGAATTTCTAAATAAAATAATCCTTAAGAAAATGTATACAACCTGTCAGATAATAGGGACAGCTTTCTATTGCTGCTTAATAGGTGTTATAATTATCATACACTGTCATATACTTTCTATTAAAGTGATAAAACGTTCAAGTTTCTGAAAATGCAGCTTGATTCAAGTATACATATTAAGTACCATTAGTAAGTTAATAGCTTGAGAACTGTCTTGATATCTTGACATCTTTTATGGAATTTAAGGCAAGTCATAAGGTGCTTATGTGTGGGTTTAATAGAACGATATGACTACAATAGTGATCTTAAACCATTTATCCATGGAAAAGTGAACATAGGTTATTGTCCATAACACGGAGGTCATGTCACACATTTAAGAAATTGTCTTTTCTATTTAAAAGGTTTGCGAACAATGAATCCTTGGGATTTTGTTTCCTTCTGAAAAAATATGCCCGTTGGTTGGTGATGGATATTGAAAAGCATGGCTGAACACGATGGGAGAAAAAATATCAATCTCTTAAAGACCTTTTCCCTGAACCTGCTTACAGAAATACTATTACAATGCAAAACATCTTAAATCCTCATCAATTTGACCCAATTTTCCCCTCAGAAAATGATTCAGTAATGGACCCCTTCAAACACGGTCTTCAAGCAACCCCTCCATCTAAAGCTTATGATTCACACACACAAATTTTTTTTTCTCCATTTCAATGGATTATATTGACTTACTTTCTTGTGATTATACAGTGTAAGAGTATATAGCATGCATAGCCTGGTGTGACATGGTACAACTATATGGAGGCTGTTTTCCTTCCAAAGGTTCACATAATTATATGTTATAATTTATCAGGATGGATGTGTGTAAAGAGGTGTTGGAGTTTCATTGGGTCAAAGGCTGTAATGTTTCACACAGAATGTGAAACATATTATTCATGGCTACTTTCAATAGGATATACTGTTTATACAGACGTGTTGAAAAGTAAGCCATGTAGATAATATATTTGCCTTACTAATAGATAAACACATCCTGGTGGATGATTCTTAGAATTGAGCCTGTTGAGTATCAGTGTAAAATATTGCTGTCCTGCCCAACCACCCAAGATAGGAAACTGAAATGTTTGCTGTAGATCTTTTTAATTTTACACTCAAAGTTAAGTAAACCTATTGTGAAGAATAAAAGACATTACATTGCATTAGTTATCATTATAATGCATTAGTTATCATTATAATGATAACTAATACAATGTCATGTCTTTTATTATAATCTTCACTTTGGTATAAAATGCTACATGACATGTTCATTCTTAATCTCATACAGTTATAATATTTACAAAGTAAAGACAATAACATTATAACAAGTCTTTCCTAAATTAGTATTATTATTCCACTAGTCTGCTTTATTAAGCATTATTTGTGATTAGTGTTGTAAATGGTAGTACTGTGGTGTAGTATATGAACAGGAGTATCTCAGTACAGCAAGGGAGGCAACTGAGGACAGATTACAGACCCCTAGTAACATCTAGTAACATATGGACCAGGTAATCAGATTACTCTAAAGTCCCTGATACCTAGAAAGTGTAGACACTGGTCTGACGCCTAGACTTAACACTATTATATATGGACATTAAACCATAAATCTACCGAATTAGTTTACATTGTAACATTCACAGAAAGCACAGCTAATGTGTTACTGTATCCTTTGTAATCTGCTTGGAGAAAAGTACAACTAATCATATAATATATATCTAGTAATATCCCTGATTACAACTAATTAATATGGTTGGTACCACATGGAATACAAGTTAGACTAAATCAATTAATTTTGTTTCTATTGTTACATCTCATTAAAAAAATATTACCAAGATTGTAGGCTATACATATGAAATGTTACTGTATAATAATTATGTACAACAGACAATTTTCAGGTTTGATTAAAACTTCATACATGTATTATCATATAACATATTCATATATTATGAATTTTATTTCTAAAATCAAGTACCCAGTAAATGTACATGTGAAAATGAGAAAATTACAATTTTCAGAAACATTAAAAATTGTTAGATTTTATTTTCCCATATTTGTTCCTAAATTTATGGTACTATTTCATGTTTCTTGACTTTAAACATCACCATGCCCACCATTGTTGAGGTTCAGTTGAGTTTTCAAATGTCCTACGGTACTTAGGTAGCCACAATGCTGCTGTCATGCCTAAACTTTGTTCAACGTCAGTAATATGTTTCAGTAAATCAACATCATGTCACATGAAATACAAAATCTAAATTCAATAGGGAATGTTTTTTCGAAAGTTTCATGGATTGGTAATTGTAAAAAGAAATTTCTCAAATTGAAGGGTATTATATTTCATGTAGTAACTACAGGCATACTGTTGGTAATAAATGTTGAGCTGTACCTTGGAACCCAACACTAGTGCAATTATATTAACCTCCCAGAAGAAAAGGCCACCTTTAGTGTTGATTACACAAGGAAAGTTCAATACAAAACCTAATCTATAGCAGTTAAAGTTTACTTTATGAACTTTAATAGAATGTATTCACTTGTATCCATGATAGATTGAGAACTGAATCAAATTTATATAATGATCAACTGGAAACAATAATATTATATATCTATTGTAATATACACTATTACAATGTTGATTAGAATCTACATCATCAAAAGTAATCTAAAAATATTTTTGCAATTAGCGCTTAGAGTTTTATTGATTATTCGTATAAATCAATTAGGATAGGATTTTCTTAATCAATCGGTAAGCCATGGGTAGTAAGTGTAAGACCACAGACATGAAAAATCAATCAAATCTTTTGTCAACTTTAACAATTAAAGCAAACATTAACTAAGACCTACTGGTGTGAAACTGTTCTAATGAATAGGAGAAGTGAGAGATAGTTTGTTAATGGTTAATGCTGTTTTTAATCAACAACATTCCCCGCCTCCACAAAGTAAATTAAAGATAAACCATGTATACTGACCTACAATAAATAGGGGTATGTAACATCAGGTTCGATATAATGTATATTTAATAGCACCATCATGATATATTGGGCACTGCTTGGATAATTATACCTATAACTACTGATGCGGCTGACTTAGCCACTTAAAAGTAGTGTCAGAATTGCTCTTCAAAGATGACATTTGCATATTTCAAAGACTTATCAATTTTCAATCTAGAAGGTGATGTCTCGCACTGGTTAAGTGTGAATGTGATCATTTGTAGTAAATTTTTAACACTCACACCAACATTAATGTTTGGAAATGTCTCACATATTATTATAAAGGTAACAATTGACATGGTTTAGTAACATGATTTCTGAAATATAAGCAGTAGTGTCAATTTGACAGGGAAATAATATATACTGTTTGAATGAATTATACTTCATTTTCAAAAGTATATCATTTTTATATGCATATAAGATTAACTTGAATTTTTTTTTATCATAGTAAAATTGAAAAAAACACAGAAATCTACTACAGTGGAACATTTTAATACAGGTGGTATATATGGAGTTGAGAGGTGAGTTCCAGGGGAGTTGGTGGATGTATCGAATGTGGAGGTGTGGTAGAGATGAAAACAAAATAAAAGACATACACATCCATTATCAGTTAATTTATCCCTGTATGAGCAAGTTCACAGAATTGACCAAATTTGACCAGTGTTCAATAGTACCAGCTGTGACTGGCACCCAGCAGGGGATTAGATCAGTTACGATATTGATGAGTTAATTATGAACATTTAACGAGCTAATGACTTTAACATGAAGTTCATTGGTTTCAATGTGTGATGATGCGCAAACAATTCTCTATTAAATTTACAGTATCGATTGAAGCAATACAAAATACTTTCTCATTATGATGTTTATATCACGATTGTATGGATACCAGTTAAATATGCTATAATATTAATCATATATTGATTACGGTATGTGACATTTATAACTGTGGTATTGTAAAACAATTAACAACTTACCTGCATATCAATAATGCAGTCATCTTGTTCAATTGATCAAGTTGTTGCCCGAGTAATAATATATATCA
>JAULBP010095151.1:0-11604 GCA_032355345.1 Lepetodrilus pustulosus | reverse complement strand
AGTTCAAAGTAACTGTGTGCCAAGTTTCATGCTTCTACCCAAAAGTGCACGAAAAAACCTATATCCGCCCCACTATACATACTGTACTAGTATGTATAAATACACGTCGAACAACTACTGGTGACAGAAAGATTTGTCAACTCTCAAACTACGGGTCCATTTCTCACGCCAACTGATGACGTCAGGTCCTTATGTCCGGTAAACCTTGTCCAACGGTAACCTCCAGCGATTGATTACGTCAGCACTGTAATTACACCTTCTCGGACCCGAGTGCATTCCATCCTCTGGACACCAATTGCTGACCGTGGTATCAGCTCGGACATGTAGTCATCAAACGGTCATTTGTACCGATGACGTCACCTACATGACATCTATAAGAGCAATGGAGTAGTTTGTGGATCCGGGGCGAGTTGTCCAACAAGACATTGGTCAGAGTTGCCTAATACTGACGTGACGTAAAACTCGTTGGAACGCGGGTTGTAATAAGGAGCGTAGAAGGATAGTCCATCGTAACAAACATTCCGTTTAGTATTTGTACGTGTTTATTTTTATAGTCAATCGTAACAAACATTCCTTTGTATTTAGAGCCGCTTTATAGATTCTTTCACATATCAAGGCTTGCCAGTTTTAGGACAGAAGGAAACCCGTAACATCCGTAGCGCTGGTTGTTGCAGTAAACCTGCGAGCACCGGCTGGTACTGACCGACCAAGGATAATAACTGCATTTATCATGATGGCATCGTTGTATGTAACGACACAGTTATATCCGGCCCGTGCAGTGTGCTGTAGGCCTATATGTAGCCGACAGTAAGTGTATTCCTACTTGGCAGTTTTCTTGAAAATAACGCTTAATGTTGTTTCCAAACATGTCATCAATCAACATTTAAAGTGTTTGCTACACAGTAGAGTGACAATAACTTGCAATAAGAAATTAAGAAATTGCCGTTCTTCAAGGCGTCTAATCAATTGATTTCATTCTCTGAAAATATGGCCAGTATAACGATACGTCTGATACCGTTGTATGTAACATTGACGTTCAACAACGTTCAACAACGTTCAACAAACAACGTTCAACAACGTTGGACTTCTAACTGGGTTCAACTCCGTTGATTTTCTAACCTGATATTTTACCATTTGTTCAATTCGTTTGATTTTGATCTATGTATTTTAGTCATAAGTACATTTTAATTGGATGCAACAGTTTGATTGCTTGCAGTCGGCCATGCGTTGTTGTCCATCGTCTGATCAAACCACGTGCCTGGATACAGTTCCGACGTTTCCGGCGTCCGTCGGCACGCGCCGTTCCTCCTCATCCGTGCGGAACGCCGAGAGGTCCGTGTAGATTGTGAAGCGGTCGGACAGGAACTATATGTTGGCATGCGGAGGCTGACAACGTGATGGATGCAAACAGTATAAGGGTGTAACAACGTGAATATGTCTCCACGGCGTGCAGGCGGGGCGAGGCGATGAATCAAGTATATTCGCTCACCGCAAATAAAAGTTGCTAAACTCGGTGTAACACTGCTGGACGACAGATTTCCCCGTCAGAGAGATAATAGCAAGACTTATATATATATACACCGATGTCACTAGTCTCGTCAACGATCACCTACACTGTATGACAGGAGTCCCGACGGGTTGTTGCATTACTTTACATACACAAGGTAAATAATATTCCATTCGGAAGATATGACAGTAATTAAGCAGTTAAGACTCGTGACAACGTATGCTAGTCCTATATTTCATGAAGAATGTGCTGGCCGTGTTTAAAGCATTATATCAGTGCATTATAAGTGGAGTAATAAATACATATGGGATGTACCACCGTTGTACCTGTCAACATTATAGCACAGTGCCCCTTTAACGCGTCAATGCTTTAACATGCTAATGGTTCTCCGTTGCTCGTATTTCCAATACTTCAGGTATATTCCGACTTCGTTGTCGCCGTACGTAGTAATAATATGACTGTAATTTAAAGTTACAGATCACATTACATACAATGTCTCCACTCGCTGACTAACAAGTTGTAGTCCTATGACTCAATCACATTTAAAACAGGGTGTTAGTGAAACTCATTTGTAATAAAACGATAACAACGTAATGAATACTATAATACGTATAATAACGCTTTATCTTAATTGTCGTATATAGCTCTGTATCTAGTTTCGTTTAATAGGCCTATATTTACTGTTGTCTTTCAAATTTCACATAAATGCCTCATATATTATTCTTTATATTAAGAATAGCCAGGAATTGAGTAACTATATAATGTATGTTTTATGTGTAAAATATATCGACGTTTTTAATAACTGGGTTAGACGGAAATAAACTATACACCTGTCTGTCTCTGGCGACAATCATCCATCTGGATTAACTAGTAAAGAGTATAGAGCTCTCTTAACTGTGACACTTCCGTCACAAACGTAGTACATGCATTCATCTGTCATTGCTTGAAATCAGCATAGTATTCGTGTACATGTATTCTTAAATCTTTTGTTGTTGGTTCAGCTTCTTTACAGTATATAGCAGCTGCATCTATTGCTTTTTTATACGTTCTTCATGTTGTTGTTGTTGCTGCTGCTGTTGTTGTTGTTCTTCTTCTTCTTCATCACCACCATCATCATCATCATCACCACCACCACCACCACCACCATCATCATCATCATCATCTGCATCGTCGAAAATGGGTGAAAGATTTCCGAAGCAACGTTAAACTCAACAATCACTCTCACACTCGATCCTTTCTGCAGCTGTTGTTACTATTCTTCTTCTTCTTCCTCCTCTTCTTACACAGCTGCTGTTTCTGCTGATATGATGATCAATACGACACGATCGCCCTCTAGAGTAGATCTCATTTCGACAGTCAACAAGCATGTACATAACAATCGTTCATGTATGTCAGAGAGATAATCTAGAGGACCATTCGAATCAGCCTCTGGTCCTCTTCCATAATTCGCACCTCAAGACCCGACGTAACAATCCTCACCAGTGTACGACAGGCAAGAGTCGCATGTAGCGAATTTTATGTGATTAATCGGTTTGTGTAATCAGGCCTGATCGAAACTCTTGCTGTACGCATGTTGTCTCCCCTAAATATAACCTCTGGAGACATCCCGACTATAGACCGACTATAAACCGAATGAACGTTATCCAATTAAGACATTGAACTAAAAATACTCCTTCATCTGACATTGCTAATCCTCCGTGCCACTTTGGCTGACTGGTCTTTGATTTATGTTGCATGGTCGTCGATGGACGAACGAGACAAATGTCAACCGGTTCGTTTACCGGACTAATAGATTACTCAATATATAATATAACTGATTATACGATTGCCAGTGTTTATATAGCTGTATTATGTGCAGTTGAATACTTCTTTATCGCATCAATAGTTCATGTAGTGAAACGTATTAATGTGCAACTGTTGCTGGTGTTTTTGTCTCGGGCTTTTAACCATATTTATATATATAGCCATCACGGTACAGATATACTGACCTGTAACGGTAATCCCACCACCACCAACAACACCACCCACCCAACTCTCTCCAGACCAACACAACTATGGTCATGTAAGCACCAAAACCACCACCATCACCACCCACGGCCTAACCAAATCTCCACATCTAACGTAGCCATGGCCAATACAAGCACCCATCCTCGCACTCCAGAGGTACTCCAGAGGATCTAAAGTGCTAACGCAATCAGTACCTCTAGAGTGCGAGGATGACAACCACCGTACGCCACACAACCAATGCTTCCAATCCACACCGCCATCGATATAATCAAACCATAATGCGATCGCGATGGCGCGTATGTGGTCGTATGCGTAAATTCTCAACTTCGTTAAAACGTAATGAACGACGTACTGGCTCTGAGATTACGAAACATTTTGAGTACGATCTCATGCTGAAGCTTATATATGGGGATCTGTGAACAAAACTTTGAGTTGAGTTTGAAATCGTACTCAAAATATGTTTCGCAATCTCTGGGCCTGGTACCCTGTGATATTCCTGAAATAATAAAACGCCGTTTATTGTATTCTGTAATGACGAGCGTTTCACGAACAGGTCGTACCGTAGTCCGGACGTACGCCACGCTTTTACTATAACAGGACTTAGGCTTGGCCCAGAGATTACAAAACGTTTTGAGTACAATTTCATGCTCAAGCTCAGATTTAATACTATAGGATGTGTGAACAAAATTGTGAGTTGAGCATGAAATCGTACTCAGAAAGGTTTCGTAATCTCGGGGCTTAGACTACCGGTAGGTCCCTTTCGTGGAACACAGGCGCAGAGTCATAATATATTTACGACTTGATCAAGGCGGGTCTAACATCAGTTACCTGTATTCGGCAACTCGCCGATGCCCCGTCGTGTCTCTCAAGTGTATTTATATGTATTTTTGTGTGTATATGTAGATATGAACACATCGGTGTTGATAGGGATTAGGTATTTATGACTGAGGGAACACCCAGTTGACCTCGAGACACGGAGACGATTGTCGACGAGAGAAGATATAGGTTAATGTCACATCACACACACAGTGGTATAGAATACCTATATATTAAGTATAGAAAATCTGGAGGAGAAGCAGTGGTTCCTGATCTGGATGAGTAGTTCACCTAAACGCAGCAAAATGAGCAGCGAGTACACTTTTAGTACCGCCTGGTATGTCTTGATATAGAAACATGTATCATGAGTATTCTGGGCAAAAGTATACACTAATATAATTAGAGTTAGTGAATATGGAGTTTAACGTCGCTGCGGGAATCTTTCACCCATTTGCGACGAATTAGACCATTATACATCATGGCTTAAGGTGTATATTGGTGTATCTTACGGAACAGGATATTTCCATGATTGGTATTGGCGTTTTCTATTTAGTTTAATGTAGTTTACAGTGTATACATAGGAAAGTATGGTTGATACATGTATACGATAGAAAATAACAAATCTATAAACTTATACAATTAAATACTTGAAATTTGGAGGTGTACGCGCGCGCACGCGCCCACTGACACACACACACATACACACACACACACACACACACACACACACACACCAAAACACACTCACACACACACCAAAACACACACACACACACACCCCAAAACACACAAACACACACACACACACACACACACACCACACACACACACAGCATAATTACAAGTAAAAACGGCATCACTATTTTACCTAAAGTTCTACCAAGTTTACGTTGGTTGTATTTATAGATATGTAGATCTATAAATACATCACACGGACACGGTCGGCTGTGCTCACTCAGTAACAATTATTTCTGAAACACCGGAACCGGAAACAAATAAAGCATTCCCTGGTTTTAGCCATCAGACGATAGTAGGAAGACGCAGAGGATTGCAAAATAACCGCACGCAATCCTGTGGTAATTATTTCACACGCCACGGGAGCCGAGACATCTCTAGAAGGCTTAGCACTGACTTAGAACTGCTGACATCGTGCCATATGCTGTAGTTCGGATGCCAGACTCCGTCGTAGACCCCGCCGAGATGTGAATGCTCTGGAACGATCATGAATCGGGATGCACTCTACATAACCGGAAGTAGAATTCCTGCTAGGGGAAGGAAGATGTTTATCAACCTGACACTCCATTGTTAACATAATATGAATTTTCATAAACGTACGTTTCAAATAAAACATAGCCCTAGGAATTTAATGTAAATCTGGTGATAGTACAATGTTACATGTGGCCAAATCTGGTTATACTACAATGTTACATGTGGCCAAATCTGGTGATACTACAATGTTACATTTGTCCAAATCTGGGATATGTTATAAGATCTGTCTTGAGGCATAACACATAGGTGTCTGAAGCTTTACCTTCAATATTGAATTTCACTTTCTTTTATCAATCATCGTACAAGAAATCACTGTCGGGTTGTTGTTGTTGTTGTTGTTGTTGGCGTGTGTGTGTGTGTGTGTGTGTGTGTGTGTGTGTGACCGCGTGTGTGTGGATGTCTGCATTTATAGACTCGATATAGTACACACAATTACATGTATAAACAAAGGCAAAGAGGGACATCACCGGATATAGAAACAGTGACATTGCAGAATCGACTTATATTGCAAATTTCAAGACAAGCCTAAATAGCAAGGTTATTCATATTTAATTTTTAAACGGTTATAGCGAAGTTCAATTCCAAAGGTAACACCGGAAGTGTCTTGTTAATACTTCTAGCAAATTTGCAATGTTAATATGTATTCATGGAAATATGCAATGTGATATGGCCTTATGTGAAACTTGAAATGTTGATATCGAATTATTATACTTGCAATGTTAATATTGATACGTATGGAATTATGTGATACTTATACTGTTAATATGGATACTAGTACTTGCAATGTTATAGTATGGAATTCTGTGATACTTGCAATGTTAATATGAATACTTGCAATGTAATTATGGTGGGTTTTATTTGTATTGAATTATTGCTTTACGTCGCAGCGTTACTATGGAGTTCTCTGATACTTGCAATGTTAGTATTGAGTTCTCTGATATTTGCAATGTTAGTATGGAGTTCTGTGGTACTTGCAATGTTAGTATGGAGTTCTCTAATACTTGCAATGTTAGTATGGAGTTCTGTGGTACTTGCAATGCCTCAGGTATTTTACACAGACGGATACCTGAGAACGGAAACGCCCTGCAGTGGTAACCTCATGACGTCAGAGAAAACGCGTTGCGCGTATAGACACGTGCGTCCCACGTGTAGGCGGAAGTTGAACTCTGACCTACAAGACGTACACACATACAAGTTGCATGTGTATTTCACAGAGATTGAGTATATATGTCGTGGGAATTGGGATACGGGTTGAAGGAAGAATTACACCCAAAACATATCAGCTGTATATCGGAATCTTTGCAAGATAAATAACGGCGAGGAGACATGAAGCATAACCTACTGTAAACAACTTCAATACGCCGATATGGGATACCCGCTTGAGCATATACTGTTTCTCGATAAGAGACACCGGCTACAGTCAACAAATGTTTGCTATGTGTTGATGTCCATCAACTTTAGTATCTACAAAGAGGGAGATGACATTGTTAGTATGGAATTCTATGTAAGTATCTCATCAAGACGGAGGACCTCTATCCTAACGTTGATCCTTGCAATTATCTCACATGCTTTATCTGCATTATATGGCTTAATCATTTGGGACATCCTTGAATTGCTTCCCCTTTGTTCCAATGTAATCGTATAATAGAATAAAAGCAGAAATTACGGAAGGATGTTCCAATCGTGGCTCGGTGGATTCTCTTCATATACCCAGTGATCACGACAATGCATTGAAATGGGAATAAGCTATCAAGTCTCTATATATATATATATACTGGGTTGGTTTCCTTACAGGAAGATAGCGGAAACATCAGAAATACCGACATGGAACACTACAACTACATTTCATGCTCTCACTGTCACCATGTCTGATGCTCCCAAGTCTGGTAGCGTTCTTGCTATACTATTATATGACGTGTGTTCGCGGTAGTTTATGAGAAGACATTACCGCAATTTAATCTGCCACAGCAAACTAATAGACTTAATTTGCAAACAGAGTATATTCATTGACAGAGTTAAGCATTACAATAGGGTCCGCACGTCCGCGTGGAACATAATCACAAACATACACAGTCGTGCGGTCTAGGTTTTCGTGACGGAATAACACGTTAACTTTGCGTGTCTTTCTTTGCGGTGTACAGCGATATATAATATTAGCCAGTCTGCACCGAGTGTCCTCGTGTCAGATGCAATCGGCAAATGTCGAGGAAGCCCGAGAGAAGAACCTGTAAGTCTATAGGCTTACTATAACGTAACACACAGGCGAACAGCTATAGAAGATGTATATTGTTTGGTATACGGACGTTTCTCATGAAAATTGTGGATGTTTTTCACGAAATGTCAGATGAGAAATTGCTGACGTGGCTCATGCTTTCTATAGTGTTGTCTTATACAGGGCGCCATTCGGCGCCTACAGCAGACAGAAGGTTAATCAATCTAAATCATTAGTGGGTCGTACTTCAGATAAATATACTTCCGTATAAAGTTCATCACAACTATATATCATTAATTGTTGCAATAAACTAATAAACATTAACGACAGTCTACAGTACGTAATGACCTCATGTTCAATGGTATACTAGTTGTATAAAAATTTCTCACAGATTATTTGATCAACACGGGATTATTACCTATTGAAATGTTCATCAATTGATTCTAAATAAAATCGACATGGAATTTTGTCAGCCGCAAGGTAATTCTTTCTTCTATTCAATTTAACCCTGTAAAGGGTATACGTAAATAGTAAACTTTCTAAACATCTATATAAACAGAACACTTTCTACAGGTTTGTTATATGACGTTTGTATTCTTTCATCACTGAACCTATACAGAGTATAGGCAATCCCCTCTTTCACTCTCAGAAACTCGTGGATTTCCACCTGTATACCTGTATACATACACCAAATACATCAGATCTACATCCATACACAAATGCCAGGCCAGTCCTCCACCAATGCATAATGGGATCGTGGCACGTATGGGCTAGCTGTCCCTATTTATCTAGCCTCTGAACAGCACCAACCAGTGCCACATTCCCAGAGAAATTAGGTCCCCCATCCATCTCTCGGACTCGCTGTCCAAAGTTTTCCAGGAATGCCCTGCAAGAATATAAAAACACATGGCTAGTATACGAACATAATATATATTATAAGTAAATCTGTGGTCGTCGGGTTTATATGCTTCAACAATTAGGTTTCTTTACAGTCCTTTTAAATGTTATATATTATAGAGAAGAAGAAAAGAACATATGTACACTCAATACAATGTTCACTTTATAAACATTTCCTAGAATTTACTCACTCTATTCTTGTAACTACTCCACCAATTATAACGGTGCGTTATTGTGGTTTTTTTTGGCTATCTAGAATTATACCATTCGGTATTTGGTCTAGGGGGTATGCAGCGAGCTTAGGCACGGGATCGTCTGCTGCCACACCTTAAAACAAGAGCGCGCTTATCCACTATTTATAAAGACCACAGCGCTCTCTTTGCCGATAGCTAATGCACTGCTAAAGAGAGCGCTTTATGGTCTCTTTGTGGATAAAAGATACCTTGTGTCTTTCTTTTTTCTTCTTTTATTGAATTGTGGTAGCGTTGAATGTTGCAATAAATCTGCTGGTACTAACAGACCCATGATAATAAGTTAACTGTATTGCCACGGTACTGAGACAGCGCGTCTTATCACGACAGCGTCATACAGATATATAGTACAGGCAGAGTACATACCTTTCTATTGAATTTACCAAATTTTCTTTTTATTTCTTACGTCATCATTAACTTTGGCAGTCAATTAACCTTTAACTGAAATACGTCTATCTATATAAACTGTGCACTCTATCGCCTTACGTGGTTCATGTTATCATGCACGCAAGCGTCTCTTGAAGCGTTTAGAGACCGACCCCAGTCACCCTGTGGATTGTTCTGAAAATTGTGGTGCTGTACACCTAGGATCTACGCTGTTCTATTCCCCGGTCCTCCCCGGTCCTCCCTGAACGCCTCCAGCTCCTAGCCTACACCCTCCTTTCACACCGGGTAGATTCTCCCCGAACCTATTACCACCCTTGTCATGCTCCGTCCTCTGTTTGTTTACACACTAGATGGAGTGGGACATCGTTGTCCATCAGGCGCTCTAATAACTGATCTAATGGGTAACATGATCTTGACTATAACTGACGCCATTGTCGGCGAAGACGTGTGGACTCTAGATTTGTATCGTCTTGTATTGCTATTGAAGCGCTAATGTAATGACAAGGGGGGTTAGAGGAAGGGATGGATTCAAGATTTGTTTCGTATTGGATGTCCTTCTTTAAGGAGATATGCTTCCATTCAGTTAGACTTGTCATCCATGTTGAGTGGACATGTATCTCTGCTCTGGCAATAGGAACAGGTCGCAGTATAGGTAAACCGATCCAGCCCTCGCTTTAAAGACGCTGGATCCTCATTTCAACACTTTTGTTATGGGGAAGTCGTTTAGATATACTGTAGATAAGTAGTCACACAGGGTAGTATTGTTGCTGCCAACAATTAAAGAAATACTACAATGAATGCATGGTGTTTGCATTTATAATTCTGAGGTTTGACGCACGGCAGCCGGGATAGTATAGGACATGACTGTGATATGTAAAACGTTGGCACATAGATTGATTACTTATTTTAACTGATGCGTAGAGACAATGTCACAAGCATGATAACGGTGACATAATGAATAACAATTTAGAATTATGCTACTTGGTCTAAACAGAACGTATTGGTTTATTTCAAAGGCTGCTGAATCGTGTTTCTATTTATATTTATCGCAGGAATGTTCTATGGAATGGGAAAAGAGCATGACATGTTAAAAACCTTATCCGTTTTGTAGGACTTCAAAAACATATCAAAGTTATTTATAATACAAATTGCCACAAGTTATCGAGGCCATAGCTAAAGATGATATGATATTAATGGCATACTGTACAATCATTCAATGAGCGCGTGGCACTATGTTTGAGAAATAAAAGCAAGCTATATTTATTTGTGATACTTATTAAGTTTATATCGACGAAATCTCTTTCGTCGATCCACATTGGGGGGAATTCGATCCAGCAGTTATGTTCCAAAGACCAGAAAATTAGAGCTACGTTCCTTTTATTCATCGAGTGTTGAGGAATAAGTACATCAGTAAATAACAACTTTCACGACTTTGGGGTGGACAAATCAAACGTAAGTAATCTTAGAATTCATTTGTCCATTATATAGGTCAACCATCTGTGATAGTATGCTTTAAGCCACGCTAATGGCCGTAATTCCAGTATTTGTAATTTAGTTAAAAATCAGTTTAAGTATGTTAAATGTTAGTATACAATTATAATACGTTATATGCTCAAAAAAGTGTATTGTATAGGTAATTTTCTTTTACATCAGCATATCTAGGGTAAGTGCCAACATATTTTATTCAAGCTGAAATGGATAGGTTATTACAAGCTATTACAACTCCGAGAGAATGGAAAGAAGACGAAGAGTAGTCTAGAGAGACGAAAGAAAGATTAAGAATGAAGGAGATACGTATACATGTACCTATTCTATTATTGTAATATTTCCACATATGAGAACGTTCAGAGATTGAATCTCATTAACTATACAGTTAATAATATACACGAGCTGTATGGACAATCAGAGTTCCATATTGTGATGACTATTCGAGCAGTCATTTCTATACATATTTCGCTACAAATACATGTAAGCATATAGTATATGCGTCTCTTTAGAAAACAACTGACTCGTGTTAATATTTGATGTCGGTATATGAATGAGTCAGTAGTGTAAATATGCACCTCCTATACAATTTGTATACTTTATACTTTGAGCATACTCTTGTGTCGATTCCAGCACTATGTAAATGCCTTTATTATTATTATTTATTATTATTATTATTATTATTATTATTATTGTTACACACATTCCCTGAAGCCAATGCTGCGTTAATGCAAATAAGAAGACAACTTGGAGGACCAGTTTTGTCACAGTTA
>JAULBP010095141.1:0-11607 GCA_032355345.1 Lepetodrilus pustulosus | reverse complement strand
CTCTCTCTCTCTCTCTCTCTCTCTCTCTCTCTCTCTCTCTCTCTCTCTCTCTCTCTCTCTCTCTCTCTAAAATACATTGCGCTCATGTACTTATGAAAGCGCTACGGTCTCATAGTGGATAAGAACGCTTCGAGATACGATACCCAGTACGAAGCGGCGTAACTTTACCGTACTCCTATCTACTACAACCCTAGCAATAATGTAGTCAATGACTAAGGCTGAAGTTACGATTGCCTTAGAGTTACGACGTTTCGTAATGGTGTCCCTAGTTTACCAACAAACTCATCGGTGTACATATCGGCTTTCTGCAAGCCTGGACGAAGTATCTATGGGCATAAACCCTCGAGATCACTTAATAGTTATTATACGCAGCGTGTTGCGGTCGCACGGCAGACGCACATTGTCAAACAACATTGTTAAGAGCATTTGTCCAGTGGGGGATGACACCTGTGGTATATTATCCTTGTGGTTGTCTAACAGATGACCCCCATGCGTGCAGGCTCTACAGGAATCGGCACAGCTAATCTCCGCTCTGGTGAACTGCATAGGTCTTTGAATGGCCAGGGCCCCGTTCCACAAATCGGTCGTAGCGCTTCGAGATTCCAACTCGACGTAGTGCTACGATTGCTCTGTGGAAAGGAACTCGGCCGCCGTTTCACGAAATGGTCGTACTAGTCTCTCTAACAGACCCTGTTCTCTAATACTCCTATTCGAAATATCTCCTACGGACAAAAGCAAGTCTAGATTTTCTGGGGAACAGGAGGTTAAAGAAATTCAGAGGCTCCTTTCATATTTAAATAGTATGCATCAGTAGAATTTATTTAAAATAATTTACTTTCATCCTCTGAGACTATTGACATTCTAAGCACATCGGTTCATGCTCTCGTATCCAAAAATACAATCTCGTAGTGATTATCCGGGACAAAGAAGAGCTAGAGTTCTGGTGGCATCGTAGTGGATACAATTAATACAGAGCTTTATTAAAACAGTTCCCAGCTAATTATCGCATTATTTGATATATCGTATCAATTAATATTATAAATTAATATCATGAATTAATCTGATTACTAGTATCATCGTATCAATTAATATTATCGCATCAATTAATATTTTCTAGGGCGGATGGCAGTGCAGTAAAAGGCCCTGGGTATCGCTTCTCGAAGCTCTCTTATCCTCTAAGAGACCATAGCGCCCTCGTAAGTGCACGAGAGCCTTGTAATAGCCTACGTAGATGAGAAAGCTTCGAGAAACGATACCCTGGTTCAAATCCCGTCCCGAGAGCCTGGCAACAGTGTTACCGATAGTTACTGTTCTAATGCAATCATGATAGGATGCGCAGCCTGTAGAGTGGCAATGCAGTTATCATCCTTGGTCTGTCAGTACCAGCAGCTGCTCGCAGGTTTAATGCAACATTCAGTGCAGTGGATGTTGCAGGTTTCGTCCTGCCCTAAAATAAGTGAATGATTCTTGAAAGCGGCTCTGACCCTAATTAATATAATTATATATTAATCGTGATCGTACGATATATGTCAAAACAGCATGGTTGTGTACATGCATACAAATATTTATTATTATTTTTTGAAATATTGCTATCACTAAGATGAAAACTGGTATTTATGGAGTCGACCAAAAAAAAGTGTATCAGGTTACAGTGTTAAGCGTCATTCTCATAATGTTATAGTTATCACATATAGGTGGTTGGTAACCTTGCAAATGAATTGAACATGTGATCACAACCACAGTGTAAATGTAATGTTAAACAAAGATGTAATCTTTCGGTTATGCGAGACACAACAAACGTATCAGATACGACTACTATGAGATTTGGTGTGATTGATCGATACGCACCGAATGACCCGTGTATATTTCAGCTGGAACACCCATGTATGATTGGCAGGTTTGATGGCGACATGATATCGTGAACGACAGCGTGAATTGTGACTAGAATCCTATTCTGCAGATAAAGAGATATCTATAGACACTTACCAGTATGTAAATGATAAATTTCGTGTGTAGTAGATACATTTGGAATTCGGTTTACTTGTTTATTATTTTAATATTAAGCTCATTGCCTCTAACTATATTTATTTCTTAAACGTATACAATCGTTGACAATATTTAACTGCACAAGTGCTTTATAATGGCATCTACATTTAATACTACTATCTACTTATTCTTCCCTCATTGGCCACTAGTTACTCTAGTGATTTCGATGAGCGTAGCTGTAATTACCAGTGAGTATGCCTTTAACATGAGCATACATTATCAACCATATTCATTCGTGTAGGTTATTGTACTCTAAACGTCGGTGGTGGACAGTTATGACATACCCGAGTGTCCTCGGCCTAGGTTCGGCGAAGATAAAAATCGATCGCACTCGACTAGCCCCCGTGTCTTCCTGCCGATGTCAAGACATTCATCTTGCTGTGCCTTAGATCAGTGATCCGACCTGTTATTTATTGTCGAAAGGGGATTAAAGTATTTAGCAAAGCATTTCCCAATCTTTCGAACAAACTATTCTGATTAATTTAATCTAGGTACAGTAATGAGAATTTTTCAATTTTAATATCACTAATTGAGTCACGAAAAGGAGGAATAAATAAGCTCATGAAGGACTTTGTTTAGAAATTCTTTTACAAACTGGGCACTTATTTATGCAAACATTAAACGAGCGAATATCTGGTCGAGCGGTGATAGTTTATAACATCCATAAATCCATCTTACCTGAAACATTGCAAACTAAGTTGGAGTGATTTAAAGTGTTCCGACTAAAAGACAATGTTATTGGAAAAATCGATGTGTTGAAACTTCAAATACTGTGATAATACCCATGTCAATGTCTCAACGTCAAAAATGATTGATTGATCAGTCTAACCAATATGTTGCTCACTTCCGCAGTACCTGCACCGATGTGTTTCCGGTCTGTGTCAAATGAAACAAACCCACGAGAAACGATAGCAGCAGTTTTATTGTTTCATAATATATCAGTATATAGATTGGCACTGAATTCACTGGAACAAACTTAATTTATTCGATCAGATTTTTCTAATGCTATGTTAACATCTGAAGAACCATCTGTTGATGGGTGTCCTGCTTTCCCGCCATTCCTGGAAGTGAAAGGGAAAGTGTCGGGATTACATGTACATTCACATATAAATAATGTAAAGCATGCAATTAATGCGAACAATGCGAGCGGTGTGTATATAGTATGGTTCTACAACATGTTTATCCATAAGAAACGGAGTGTAGAATCCGGAGACGAGCAACGGGGACAGCCTAATACATCGTGATGTCAAACACAAATGAATCACTTTGTGTATAGCCAGTTTTGGAGAAATTCCGCGCACAGAAGCTGTAAAGACTAATATCTTTTCCGTGTTCGATACATATTACAATAGCATCCTCTAAACACAGGCTATTTGACTGAGGTTAAGTGTTGTCATAATGGTCGGCGTTTCGAGGATGTTACAATGCATACTAAATATTAATTCGTAAATATATCATTTTCTGTATAGGTGTCAGACTTTGATTTGATTTCAACATACATGTATTTTATTGAAATAAAGTCTAAATAATTAAAGACAAATTTAAAACACTTTTTTTCCATACTTACAATTACGTAGTGATCATTTATATAATTATACATGTACAAACGTATAGAACAATGACATCAACAAGCTGAAGTCTTTCCAATATCGCTTTCGTCATTGTCAACCCATCCTTTTCAGCATCTAGGCATAGATCATAAAGGACATAATCTATAATCTAGGGGCCTATAGTAACGTGTAATTCGATATAAAAAAAAGTTAATATTATCAAATTTAATACCTGCGCTCAAGTGGAACCGATTTAGAATTTATTTCATTGTACAGTTTTGTGTTTAAGCTTATCGTCGGCTAATATTGAGTGGGCTAAATCACGACCGAATCGTTTATTCCTCTCTCCAGCGCATCGATTGTGGAATGTCCGGATTTGAGCCGTTCGGTTTTATCAGCCACGTTTAATTCAACTGTTAAGCTTCCGGATGTGGCCCCACGTACTCATTTCCCAGCTAAATGAGCTTTTTTGCCATTTCCATTCATCGATGGCCCGCCGATTATTGCCGGGCCCTCTCTCTCGTTCTGTCGTTTGATTATAAGCCGAATTGCATCGATCTACATCCGCGCGGTATCATTGGTATCCCTCCGCCGTGACAACGGGCAATAATGCGGCAGAGGTGTAATGGCTGATTGAGCCAGTGCACTCATTTGCAAAGCAGGCATCGAAGCGACGGGGTCAAGTCGTTAGGCGATAGTGTCATCTCCTAGGAAAATGAGACGGAGTGAAAATCTTCCCGAAAGTATTACCACCCTATCTGGCGATCTCACGCTGTCAAGGACGGCCGCCGACCCCAATATAACGGGCCCCTCATCTGATGAAATGTTGGGATTCACAGAGGCATCAATCATTTGCTTGAAGAGATGAGGGGAGGCAAAAAGGTCCTCGATAGAATCTCGCCGCTTTTAATGAAACAGATATGCCAGGAAAAGTCGAGATCCCGTCGACCGGGTAAAAGCCAGACCTATTTCATTTCACCCCATATCTTATATAGACCTTGTACCAAGGGAAATAACTACTGCAGAATGGCGTCTAAATATAGTGCGATAACGTCATAGACCATTTCAAGTTTAAATACGTGTGGTATGTATACCGGAAGTGTGACATAACGTTGGGAGAAAAACGTATTTGCTGTTAGGCTATAACATTCCTGACAACTAGTTAAATGTCTGAAATCAAGTCAGTAATATCAGGCCAAAAAGCATTCCAAGCAAGCCGTTCTTCTGTCTGAGATAGTCGTGCATCACGGCCATTTTGCCATAGTAGTTGTAACTCGTAGAGAGTTAGCTGAAATTAGAGTAGTTATCACATGTCAGTGTTTACTTCGGGATATTACCTTCAAATATCAATAAAACACGAAAGTGTTGTTTCTCCTTTGGTAGGTATAACTTTTGTTAAACTGATTACTTTCACATGCTAATTTAATATGGTTTAGAGGGCACTGTTCTAACATACTAGTACTAGGAGTACTCACAATCGTGGTCGATCCATATCTGTCAAAGCGTATCATAAACTTGAGAATAAAACACAATGATAAAATTAATATACCTACTCTATACATTTTCCCCCGCAGAATTCATTGTGTGCTCATTTATTCAATTGTATTATTCTGGTAAGGTTATGCCATACGGCGAGAAACTATAACCACACTGATTGTCGAGCAAGAAGGATTAATTGTATGACTTTAACATAATCGGATTGCAATAGTATGTTCCCTCTTCTTATGTTACTTGATTTTGGCTGTTCTTTTTAAATTTGCCAAATGGATTTGCATTGATGTAATTTAGGAGTAACGTACCTCATTAGAACAAAAGTACAAACATAATTTTATATATAGGTATAAACATATAATAGCAAGCAGACCGATGACAATAATAAATGTCAGTTAATATTGGAAACATGGATTCATAATACACGTCATAAGCGTTTAATTTTTACGAGAAATGCAATTATACCGGTTGATCATGAAAGCGATTGTACTACACATTATGTTCAGCGATAACATATCCCGTTACACAACGTGCTAGTGAGTGCGGTCAGGCGAACTGCTGTCTTATTGACTGCATGTGTAGGATGCCATTTTCCTGTGTGTCTAGTTCAGCCCTTGCATTTTGTGATCGTGTGTTTGTGCATTAGGCGTGTATCCAATACTTAACTGTACACGAAAACTAAAAAATCTAACCAATTATCTCTGTTAAAAGCTTGCTTTGGTAGTAGTGGATTACGCACACTTTATTCGTAATTAAAAGACGCCACGGATGTATTATTATGTAAGTTGGACATGCAAAGTCGCAGTTTGACTTTCCGATATTAGTATTGTACTTCATAGCCCTTGCCTTCTCGAGTGCAATCGACACGAGTCACTAGCATTTGATGTTCTTGATTGGCAGATGACAGGTATTGACTTGATGCACATTGCATGAGACACCTATGCCTTGAAAACTGTATGTTTTGTTGTTATATTTGTAATGACATATGCACGTTCTCAACGGTAACATTGGTTGGTCTACATTGTCATAAAACAATACATATTTTGGTAACATGTTGTTCGGATAATTTTGAACAAAATAAAATGAAGATAAAATATTACTCATTTTAATTAACAGTAGTAACTGCGTGTTAGAATAACGCTAAAGGTATATTTCTCAATCATTTAATTGATACGTTAACATCTCTCAAATAACCCGTTTACGCTCATATCACCTGTGGTATTGTATTAACGTCAACATTTAACAAACACGCTGCGAAAATAACAGACACTGAACCTGGCACAAGTACATCACAGACGACATGTACCACACAAGCAAAATCCAACAACTCCGGAGCCCTAAGGGGGTACAATAAAAGGGGACATAATAAGAGGTTTCTCCTGCCAAGGGGAGATAATTATATACAACGGTGGACAATTAGGTTCCGGATTTCAATTAGCATTCAAGGTTCCCTTCATCGCTCCGCTTGCCTTTTTGTTACTTATTGCGCATGTGATCTACGCAGTGATAAATGTTGTATGATTCACTTTACTTTTGAGGATTGAGAGATTCTTGTGATAAGCTATGGACAGATGTTACAAAGTCTGCTTATAACCGTAGGCACCAAGACGAGGCACACAAGGAGAAACTTTAGTGTAAACATGTTTCGTTGTTGAATTTAGGGATTCTTTTATAGCATACTGTATTTGATTTGTTGGCAGACAACAGAATAACACCAGCACCTGATATATCATAACGTACCGACAGCAAAAAGAAGGTATTTTCTTACACCTCGGTTAAAGAGATCACTGTGTGATATTTATTTGGTAACACACATAATGTGTGTCATAACTATTGTTTAAGGCTGTTGATTGGCTGCTCCCGGACCATAGCAACAATCCGAAGTCACTGCAGTTATACGCCTGGAAATCTTCAAATTCAGCTAAATTTTCACGATTAAAAGTAATTTCTAACGGACACTAGTTTAGTATTCTCTCTTTAGCATATACACTGTGTATTTGTTTCTCTGTAAGGTAATCATCGTAATATAACCATGGTCAATTGAAGTAAAACCATATGCGTAAATACTTGTTCAGAAAAATTGAAACCGGTGTATAATCGATGCGCCTTTCATAGGAACAGTGTCAATGTTACTAAAGTATTCACCGTACAATGTCAATGTTACTAAAGTAATCAGGATTCACCGTACAATGTCAATGTTACTAAAGTGTTCACCGTACAATGTCAGTGTTACTAAATTATTCACCGTACAATGTCAATGTTACTATAGTATTCACCGTGCAGTGTCAACGTGACTAGAATATTCCCCGTACAATGTCAATGTTACTAAAGTATTCACCGTACAATGTCAATGTTACTAAAGTATTCACCGTACAATGTCAATGTTACTATAGTATTCACCGTACAGTGTCAATGTGACTAGAGTATTCGCCGTACAATGTCAATTGTACTAAAGTATTCACCGTACAATGTCGCTGTTACTATAGTATTCACCGTACAATGTCAATGTGACTAGAGTATTCGCCATACAGCTTCAATGTTACTGTAGTAAAGGTTGTACGATGACAACATGAGCAAAGAATTACTCGGGTATATTGAAGTACATAACTGATTAATAGTTTAATGGCGGCTACAGAAAATATGTTCAGATCATTTGACATTTACGAATATTAACCAGTATAATCGTATAGTTAGTTAAAATTGCAACGAAGTATATTTAGATGGTTTCTTAATAATATACATGACAATGGTAATGTATACTACATAATTAAAAAATATATATTACTACTTAAGCGATTACACACACCGACAGTAGGGCCAGCTTGAGAAATCTGGAGCCGTTTTTCTCCCGTTTTTCTTGAAGAGTCTGTAGTGTTGAAATTCTTCGTTGAACGTCTAAAGTTCTATAGTCATGGTTGTGAAAATAATATGAACTTTTAAAATATGTTATTTGTCCTTAGGTAATGTTATTGAGTATATTAAAGGCATACAATCACAGTTGGTTGACCTAGATAATGGTCAAACGAATTTATGTCTGAGACTATTTACGTTTGATTTGTACAACCCAATTTTTTTTTATTTACTGCATGATGTGCCCATTCCCCAACACTTGATAGTTAACAACTTTAATATGTTAGTGAATTAGAGCGACGAACTATTAATTATCTTGTCTTTGATGCATCAACTGATGTTATAGGAAATTGACTGAAAGTAGCGGAGTTATCTCCCTTGGCATTAGTATAATGAAGTCAACCACATTCAGGATGCCGACCGCTAGTTTGTACATTATAGTGGAATGTGCCGTCTACCATACAGCGATGGAAAGGTTTTTGGAAGTACAAACATGATTATACGGATGTCAAGTACTTTGCGGTTGTATCTAAGAAATAGTCCAAAACAACCATAAATATCTGTGATTGTATGCCTTTAAGGTAGAATTTGTGTGATCAGTACTTAACGTATTTGTATGAACCATCAATCCAATGAATCTGCAGATAGGTATTTAGCTTAAATGTCCACAAACCGATATAATATCAATATTCCCCACAAGCGATGCTCAAATGGAAACGTCAACTGTGAACATGTCCTACTTGGACAACAACTATAGTATAGTCTAGTGCATTGTACGGCTTGTTTGGTAAATATTTCCAAATTGTTTCTGCAGAATATATTAACATCGATTGTTATATCAATTACTGTTGTAAGAATATATAGTTTCGGATCGTCGTTAATGGAGAAAATACTATTTAATTTGAAGTTTATATTAAGAGACAGACATCAGCTAATTATGAATGTAGCAAAAACTCCGCGAATACAGTTATAATAGCAATGCATGCTTGGTGTGGCTGTCTGTTGATTATACATCGCATGTGATGATCGAAGATACAGTAATCGTTCAATAAACCTACGACCATTGCCATCTTCTGTTGGGTCTCCTAGGGTTTTAATTTGGAGTGAAATTTGATCTGGACAATTTTTCAATCACTGAATTTGAATGAAAGACGGTGTTCTATGTCATCTATGGCGTCTGTATTTTCGTTCACTCGGAAATGAAAAAGGCGTATGGCGGGCAGACGATTCATTAACTGAAGCACGAAGGGATGGCACGGGATGGCATGGGACTGTGATTTACGGATGTCTAAAACCCTGCAACTCCAAATACGAGCCAATGTTAGGGCCAACAACCTATTATTACAGCAAGATATTGAAATTCAATCCCAAACAATACAGAAACCTGGGATTTTCAAGGAAATTCAACGCAGGTCGCCTGGTCGTTTAAACGCTTTTAAATGTACGCCAGCGGCGTGAAGATATTTCTTTGGGATTCCTAAGTGACTTGAACGAATAAAAGCTGTTCATGTCGTGAAAAGATTGATGGAGATGCCTAATTTTGTCGTGAAAGGGTCGCCGGAACGCGGGTGGTATCCATAGCGACACTGTACTGCCTTTTCAGCCATGTTGTACTCGCTATGCCAAAAGAGAGATCGAATGTCGTACATATTACGACAATCGGAAAAGTGTCGCCTCCGTTTCTCAGCATGACTTTGAAAGTAATCACATATCTTGTACAGAATTTTCGGACCCCTTCTGTCCAGTTGGCCCCCTTTTTAGGTGCTTTAAGTCAAGCTCTACCTCACAGAGATTCAGTGACAGCAGACATTGAAATATTATCTGAAATGTGAGGATAGGGTTTATTCAATTATCATCTGAAAATATAAAATAATTGTAGAGTTCCCATGCGGGCGAAGTGTCGGATTGCCAGACACAATTAAATTATATCTTTACAACCCATTCCAAGCCAAGACGCTAAATGACATTGTCAACTTAATGATATAAAATAGCTAGGGTGTTACTACGATCTGTAGCATATGTCATGCTAATAATTTGAAATATACAAGTGATAAAGACACTATTGCTGTGAGGATAGGTTAAGTAATACGACATCTAAGTGATGTTTTACCTTTCCTAATGTCATTTGTTCCAGATATAGTTGAAGCAGGAGTTTTCATTATTATTATTATTACTATTATTATTATTAATAATAACATCGTTACTAAGCTTATGATTTCAAACGGTGCACATGATTATGTTATGATACGACCTGGAATAGATTATGTAATTAAGAATAAATAATTACATTACAACAGAAGAGTACTCTACGTCTTCCTTGACACTGAATGAATTATAATTAAATCACTGAATCTGTGTTCTGGTAACATGGTGAATTATTACAACCAGCTTGCGATTTCAACGTTTACTATATTACAATTACTTGGTCAAAGGGAGACAACCGTCGGATTAGAAAAATTCCCTAACTGAAATAGCATGCATGTTTAGTGTTTTGAAATAGCTATAATTGTGTTATTAACAGACAAATAATTAGTGTTGTAGTAGTAGTAGTAGTAGTAGTAGTAGTAGTAGTAGAAACTACTTTCTTAATTCAGTTAAGGGTACTGACTACCTAAATATGTAAACTTACACGAATAGTTATTTTTTACTTTACAGATTAATAATAATAATTGAATATATGCAACGCATTAGTCGCATATGGGCTACGTTATATAATTTTGAAGATGTCGATGACTATCCAAGAAAATCTTCACCCCCACATCTCCTGAATGAAATAAATTCAAGATTCTTCATAATAATTCTGACTTTACGCATATTTCACCTGCTGTTTATTTATTTTACCACTGACCATAACACGCGTTCTTCTCGTTACTTCCAATGATAGTGGGTGTCAGCTGTTAAACAAACACCGAGAATGATATTTTGAGTGAAATTTAATCCAAACTGGCGGATGTTTGGTAATTTGTCGACGTAATAAAACCATTTAAACTTGGACAACGGTCAACAACGACAACAGCTGACTGCTCAGCACGAGTATGTTACGTCACACGTGATGAACGTGCCCTCGGACATCTAGGCGCCTTGCTGCGAGGCTACCATTATGGCCGCCATTAAAATGCTCTTGTTTCTGTTCGCCTCGAATCTTTAACACGCACAATTTAAATTATCCGTGAAACTTGGAGCCTTTCTGTCAAGCATCAATCACGCAAATCAAACCACATCTACTCCATGTGTCAGAAAGGCATATGTCTGTCGACGGGAGCATTCCTTGCTGTGAAAGCGGCTTGCAGAAAGCTCTGGGTCTCCGAGCTATGAGGTTGCATCTATTTACACATGATTTAGCAGGGGAGGAAGCTCTCGCTGCATGTGGAATTTCTTTACCATGTGTTCAGCATAAGTAGTGGATAAGAGGTTAATGGAACATAATTCCCACACACAAGCACACATTTGAGCTGTTTCAATTAGTAACATGTCTGAAAGCTGCATCATAAATCATGGTAAAGATTCGGCTAGTCACTCGCTAGTAACATCCTTACAGCATACGTTTTTTTCAGTGCTGTACTCATCGTTTGGTGTGTATCTCTCCATATTCTCTCTTTCTCTCTCTCTTTCTCTCTCTCTCTCTCTCTCTCTCTCTCTCTCTCTCTCTCTCTCTCTCTCTCTCTCTCTC
>JAULBP010095140.1:0-20410 GCA_032355345.1 Lepetodrilus pustulosus | reverse complement strand
AAAAACATAATTATAAAAGTGCAACCTCAACAAGTCATCAAAACACTCTTGTGATAAGATTAAGATGTATGCTGTAAAATTGCAATACTTGAAACCCTTGCACTATGTTTATAGCCTTGACTTCAGGCACATCGACCAGCGGGGACTGTCATCATCAGCAATTTGAAGTGGAGCACGAATTCAAATCTTTTGAAAGACGACCCCCAATTCTGCCTTTGGACAGAGATTAAAGTCTGGAGAGGAAGTCCTGTTGATTCCCTAGCTAATGACACAGGCTGGAATCCAATGAGTATCCTACGTAGGACAAGGCCATTATCTGCAGCTTGTCCGCTCACCTCCTACTCCATGTAGTTCAGGTTAACTACACAGTTTTTGCTGGCTTCTGAAGATGGCCTGGGGGCCTTGGCTTCATGTTGCGGCATCAGAATGTTCATCCAGTATCACTTCCGACCAGCCTCTTGACATGCCCACCGTTTCTCATAACCAATATTTACCCGACATCGCATGTCCCCTTTCAACAACACTGATTTCTGTTACCATCCAGGAAGTGTGAAATTGATTGCTAGATATTCTTCATGTTCCAGCTTCAGAAACAGCAATTACTCGATTTGGTTCCATGATGATTTTTTAATGTATCTTGCTGCTGCCCTTTGCGATCAATCTTTCAGTGCTTTTGACTGTCAATAAACAGTTGTCATGTATTGTTATTCAGCGTGTAAAAGGACCAGCTTAACATGTTTCGCTGTCATGATTTGAGTATCAGGATGGAAATGTGGTTTTGTGTCTTTCCCATAAAGACGTCTTCCATCTCTGAATAATCTGACCGGATGCTAACTGTAGGCAGTCAATGTGGCGTGCTCTTTCCGTTAACAGACAAACCCAGCGGAATTCCGCAATCTTCCAAAGCCATGATTCACACGTTTTTGTAATGGTTTTTCCACACTTTTTCAGTTCAGACCTCCCTTGGTCATTTCCCAAATGGAAATTTTCTGCAAGTGGTTGATGGGGAAACGGCTCGAGGAAACGTCTGTTTTATGTCCCACTTCATTCCGTCCCTTTATGCTTTTCTTGGTGGCTCACTCTGAACTGACTCGATTGACCTCTGAACCTCAAGAGTCTTCACCAGTAGTAGCAACAGTCGAAAGTGAAGTAGTCCTAAAGTCAATATTGACTCACAAAAAAATCCCCATTAGTATGTCGTGTCCGGTTAGCTCTGGCCAATATGTGTGGAATATGAACGCTCAGGGGCCCACTTGGCCGAAATTATTAGACGACTCCAAATGAAGCCCTTTAAAGTGCAAGGAGTCGGCAGGATTGCGGTGGTCATTAGAAGCCCTTCCTACAGGGGACTGCTCCAGCCTGAGATCATCCGGAGTGTATTATTAGGCCTGAGTAATCAGCCTTGTACTCCCAGTTAGAGTAGCCTTATGGACAGGCATGATACCCTGGGGTAAAGAGATAAGAGCCCCGTTTAATTGATTCGATAGGCTAGGAGTTGTCATATCGCTAAATCCCATCAGTTTAAGATCATGTCTGACTAACATCTGATGTCAGCTGTGAATTCCCCCATGTATGTGTGACGTAGGTTAGCGGAACGTGTACAAGATAGAATGACAATAACGTCATTATTCTGAGAGATAGAGATACAAGTAATTGAGGATTATTGTTTTACCTCTTCTTTCGTACAATTGAGCAAACTATTTTGAGTTTGCAAATAAAATGTGATGAATACAATATCAAAATTGCTAACAAAGTATATTTTTTATGCATTTTCAATTTCATTTTCGGAGGTTTCATCAAATAATTTGATATTTATATACCAGACAATCTTCTCAAATTGAAATTGCAATAATTCATCAGATTTTCATGGAATATTCCAGACATTTTGTCTCATGGCACTTGCTTTCTTCTTCTTTTATCTTCACGCTACTTATCATGTGTCAATATCAGTGAATTTGTTTAAGCAAGCAGCAAATATTAGCAACTGATGCATGGCACCAGGAAGGAATTATGCAATGAAACGTTTCACCTTATTTTAATTGCCTCGTTAGTCCAAACAGGATACATAACCAAAGATTGAGACAAACAATGACTGAAGACCATAACAGGATCATTTCTCAATCCGAACAATTCCGTACATCACCAAATAGTCGAAACTTTGCTCACTCTAAGTTCACCCGATTCTGTGTAAACGTTGTGGGCCAATTGCAATGCATGCATATGAATTGATCAAATATTGGTCCGGTTTTCGTGGAACATCTTGAAATTTGTAACAGCGGGCTTGTCAGGAAGCTGGCTTGTGTGTTTAAGACAAACACCGTGGAGGCTTTGGGAGGGATTGCGTTAAGTCAGAATTAGTTCGGAGCTCAACATGCGGTCCGACCGCGGTCCGGGATATTCTTCCAAATCGGACCTCATCAACAACGGGATTAGTGGACCCTGTGGGGTCACGTGTCAGTTGCTCAGGTACGTAATCGGTAGATGGCGAGAGAGAAAAAACAACGGACATAACTTATTCCGAAATATATTCCGAAATTGGAAAAAATATTGACAGTGATTTACTCAGATCTCGTACAGTTTGGGTTTAATATTTCAAAGATAAATATTTTATTAGTTTAGATCAATTAGGAAGTCAAATATTTGGTATAGTTTATAGAGGCCGTATGTCAGTTACTCATGTACATAGTCTGTAGATGTCAAAGAAATCAGGAATTGCCAATAGATTTTAATATATCAGTTATGATCCCAAATGTAATCCATTCAGGTCCTGTCCAACTTGCATCTGCAATTTCATTTAGAAGATGTAAAAAAAATATAGTTTGGAAAGTCAAATATTTGGTTCTGTTTTGTTATTTAATTATTTATTGAACTTTTTTTTGTGGGACTATTATTTCTTTATTTAACATTCTTCAAGTTGGTGGGTAACAGGAGATGGCTAATTGATTAATACAGAATGCAGAAAAGTAACCACAATAGTACACCCAACTTCTCGAAAACCTCAAAATCCTTCACAAAACTGTCAACCATATTGTTCAAGCACAACAACGGGTTGAAAATAAACTTTCCGACTCTGGAAGAAAGGTAATTTAGCTTTGACTTGATATGATAGAGATCGAAACTTGGATTAAGCCCGATATTTACCACACACACACACACAAAAAGTGTTGTTATTTCCAAATGGCAAGGACGACCAATACATTAAGCAATGAAATCATCTGCGAATGAACATTGACATAACACCTGTGACATCAGGGCGACATGGAAAACAAGCACGTAAATGTTGGTTTTTGAGCTTGTCTGGTTACACTCCGTCTAAAGATGACAGTGATGTAAACTTTTCTTTTAAACTTTCTCGAGATCAACTATTTTTGTGAATATATTGTAGTTGTTCAGTAGTATTGTGAAAGTTTTATCTTTGGGTCAGTTCGTTCTCATCAGCTGAGCTTGTCATGAATTATATGGCACATTATTGTAAGTTGTTTCACTATTATAGTGTTAAGGAAAATCAATCGTTTGATTGATTGAATCGTTTTTCGTCGCAGCAGGAATATTTCACCCATGGATGCGTGACAACATTGATAGTTTATGGTAACTTGTATAATTATGGAATTTTCGATTTTTAATAAAATTGCAAACATGTACACTTAAGTTAATGAACATTAAATTAATTGGTATCAATAAACAATATATGTAAATTTCATTAAACAAAACAAACCTTCCTATACAAACACCACATTTATGAGTGGTAATCAATATATATTAAAGTGGATTAATTTGTTATTTTCTAGCCCATTGCATTGGGTCCTACCCATTAGATATACGGTATATGCAGTTTTAATCAATTTCATGGTTAATAAAGTTATCCTGTTTTTATTGTCAGTTGATATTGCAGTTGTACATTTATGAGCCTACAGTCAATGGAATTCTCCATCCATGTTATAAATCTGATTATATTCATCAAAGTTATCTTCGCCATCTAGATTAGGACTAAGTCTAGGACAAGTCACCAGTGACAGTACAGGAAATTTTCCAATTAAATGGTTTTATCTCTGTCTGGATATTCAGATATCCATTAGTTATGTACTTTCCAAATCAATACAGCGGATCGCCTGGCGCTACCAGTATTAATAAATCCGATAATAGCTGCTAAGAGTCATTTAATGTTGTTGGGTTGTTTTGTTTTTTATTTTATTGCGACTATTAACACAGTAATTATTGCTATATAATTAATTATGAATTCTTTATATCTGGTCAATTTGATTTCTTTGGAAACATTTAAAAAACTATATTTTTAATTATGCCAAATTATTTTTATTTAAACTGACTCCATGTCACAGATATTAGTATTAATTCAATTCAATTTAATTTAATTTAATCATCCATATGCATGTACATGTCTCATGCTCTCCTGACAGCGATAACACATCAGTCTTATCTGTGTTACACTGTAACGCTACGAGGGGTTTCACGTGTTCAACATTATAAGGGATTTGGTTGGCTCATATTATTATTAGCTGATGGGTGCAGGCGCGAAACGGCAACATCCAAAATGGCTCACAATATTGACAAAAATCGAATATTGAATTGGCAAAAACGGTACCAAATCTATTGGTAGTAAACGGTACCTTAACTTAGATTTTAAGGAAATAAAGGACTAAAAGGTCTACTGTTTTGAATTTAGACGATATCATTCATTAATTGATAGTTTCTGAATTGAACATTTGCAACATTTTGGATGTTGCCGTTTTTCAACCTGCACCATGTCTGTGACATGGATATTGTGTATCAAGATGAGATAATCTGAATTTCTATTCATTTCCATCACGCTGCCGTCAACAATAAACCTGATTACATCAAATGTCAGTTTCAAACAAGAACATGAAACTAAACATCAAAGTAATCAATAAAGGAGCCTGTCATCGTTAAATCTGATTGTGTGACAGAAAGGAAACTAATTTCATTCGTTCTGTTTCTGAAATAGAAACTTTTGATCCTACTGTTTTCAATTGCAGTTAACATTAAGCTGGATGTCAATTTTTTATTTTATTTTTTTATACTTCCACTGCTGAATTTGCAATTTGTTGACTATAAATGACAACATTTTACAGACGGCCACCATGTACTTTATGTTATGTACTGGTGAGCATAGTACATCTGTCAGTTAACTACTGTAACTGTCAGTGCAACATTCCTGAACTTTAACATATCTCTCCATGGTCACCATTGGGTTAGATATCTATCTCTCTATAGCTGTCATTGGCTAAATGTCATGAAATATTTCTTGTGATGTTAAGTGTCACAAATGCAATATTAACAATTCAATTTTTAGAATTTTGTTTACTCATTTATGTAGGTGAATCTTTTGTCACTTTATTTACATGAACTTTGGAAACCAGAACTTTTCTTTTGTGATGCAGCATGTTTCTAGATATTGATCATGCTATTCATTTTACAGGGTATTGTTTGATCGTTTAGAGTATGCATTGATAAAGGTCAAATATAATACTTGACGATACTGGATGATTCTCTTGTCACAAAGTTTTATTGTTCCATGTTGAGATGTCATGACAAAGACTTTCATTGATTATGTTGCAGCCTGCATACTCATCATCTAAAATATATCAGTCGACATTTGATGAGATCACTGTTGTCAGAGTCAAACGAAGAATATACATGTATGTTTTATGAATGACGTCAGTTTCAAAATATCTGAGAAATGAACATGACGAGTCAAATTGCCATTCATTGGGCTGTGCTACTTTGCTAGCCATCAAACTTTGGGGAAGCAGGTAAACCTTTCATTGTAACAGGCTGCTGAGTTCCAACTCGGTGACTTCTCTTGAAAGTTTGTGTTTGTTGACATCTGACTAGACTCGTGTTGATATATCGCTTAATATCGACTCAACGTTGCAAACAGGAAGCTGGTCTCGGCTGTTGACAGAGGCTGAAGGGAATTTTCAGTAAATCTGTTCAGCATCATGTGGTGTATTGATGTTTCTTGTGTCAGAAAGCAATTTTCAGACGTAATATTTGCAAATATGTGAATCAACGTGTTTACTAATAACACCATTTAAAAAAAAAATATCTTTAAAAAAATCCATCGTCTTTAGAAAGAAGTGCAACAGCTGTCAATCAATCACTTGATAATCAGTTCAACATTGATGATGGAAAAATAGTTCATTAATGGATATCATTACATTAAATGACCGACAATTGAGCGATCCCGAGTAGAAATCTATGACATGTGGTTTGTTAAGCTACTTGCATGCTGAGTATTTGATAGCATGCTGTCTAGTGACTGATGTGGTCTCCACACAAATACTTTGTTGTTGGAGTGTTTATACCAGGTTAAATCTTTGCGTGAAATACGACGTAGCTCGACGTGAACTTTTGTGCAGTGAAGCCGTTGTGCAATAGTATGCATAACAAAAATAATTCAACTAATGAAAGGAATTTTTGACCAAAGAGATGTAAAAAAATGATTGTTTGTGGTCGTGATTGTTTGTTAACCGTTCCTCTTCTGGAGACATGCGACTTTCTGAGATGGCATTGAGAGTGCTCGTTATTCATCAAGACCCTGGAGGGAAAGGGTTAAGTGAGTTGAAAACAGACGATATTAACAATTGGTGAGACATTACAGTTGTTATTACATTCATCCAGAGATTATGGTTGAATTTTATTCAATAACAAATTCCACCACTGTTAAAGCTAATACTAATGCTATTTTTACATTTGGTTTTGTCCATATTTATGAATAATTTATTCTGACAAATACAATTGTATCTGTTTCAGAGTCCCTCATGATCAATATCCATCTAAATTATGGATTCTGACATTTTCTATTTTAAGTTGAAAGTTCAATTTAGCACCAGCAACATACGATTTCATTGCATTGGGGAAACGGTACTTGTGAATGTTGCGTTAACGTCCATGCAGCAGAGCATAATACTGTGTCTAGACAAAGACTCAGCTGGTGAAGAAGTGACATTTGTATATAAAACCCACTGATTGGTATTTGTGTTTGAAGGAGCTTCCCATTCGCAGAAATCTAGACTTGTATAAATGTTAATGGTGTGTTGTTTGAACAGGGATGTTTGGGTGAGAATCAGGCTTTGTGACACCGGGTATAGTGTGTGGTATAGTGTGTGATTTGTGTCTGTTCCAGGGGGTATTGAAATGATTTGTCTCGTGTCTGTTTTCTAGTGCAAGACCTGTGTCTCATTCAGACTGTGATGCAATGTGTCTCATGTCTGTGCTTGTGACAGTATGACCTAGCGTGTCTCGTGTCTGACTGTTACCTAATCTGTGTCTGTGACCTGTTGTGTCTCATATCTGTCTGTTCCAGAGGGTATGACGATGCATCTTGTGTCTGTGTTATAGATTTATGACCTGTATCTTGTCAAGTGAATATGTGTCTCATTTCTGTTCAACAGGCCTAATTTATCTCATCATTTTTCCCTGTGTCTAGCATATATGACCTGACAAGTGTGCATTCCACAGTTTTTGGCTTGTGTCTCGTGTCTGTCCCACAGGGTATGACTCGATGTATCTCGTCACTGTGTTTCCAGTATGTGTGTTCCATAGTGTATTCATGCCCTGTTCAACGGTCTATGACCCATTATGTCTCATCACTGTGTTCCAGTATCTGTGTATGACCTGTGTCTCATGTCTATTGCACAATGTATGACCCATGTCTGTTCCACAGTATATGACATGTCTCATGTATGCTCCACAGAGTGCATCCCAATTTAGTGTATGACCTGTAACTGATTCTTCATAGTGTATGACATGTGTCTCGTGTATGTTCTACAGAGTGCAACCCAATTGAGTGTATGACCTGTAACAGCTTCTCCACCCAATGTAAGTCCCGAGTCTCACGTCCGTGTCTGTTGTCTGTGTTACAGGAAGCAGGACCTGCGAGAGCTGAAGCTGCTACAGAAGCAGGAGAACAAGCAGTACCAGGACCTCATGTACAAGGCCCATGTGGCCAGGGAGGCTCAGGAGAAGAAGTTCGAGGCTGAAATGCAGGTCAGTGTTGCCCCGTGTTGACCTTTAACCCTCTCCATGCTGTAGGAAACCGGAGATGCCCCAAAGACTTTCCTGAAGCTCTCTTTTTCCACCAAGAGACCATAGCGCTCTCTTTGCCGATAGTTAATGCACTGCAGAGAGAGCGCTATGGTCTCTTAGTGGATATGCTAGCTTTGTGAAAGGAGACCCAGAGCCCGATGCCTAATCTAGGAAGGAGAGGGATTAGGCACAAGAATTGCTCTAGGGCATTTCTTATTACCTCCAGCATAGAGAGGGTTAAACCAATAGATGGCCCGAATGTGGTTGAAAACCATTTTAGCGAAAACATGTTGAAATTGAAAATGAAACTTGTTTCAACAAATATTGGGTGGGTTTTTTTTAGCCCAAATTAGTGTTTAGCCAAGCACGCCATGTGAACTGTTGCAAACCATTTCAACAAAACTGATTACATTGCACTTGCTCATTAAACTCTATGATGCTTTTTGTGTCCTTTTAATCATGGTGGTTCTTGCCTTCTTGTCTTTAATAAGATAATCCAAGTATGTTTGTCACCTTGAAATTGTTTTTGGGTCAGTTCAGAAATGTCATGAGAACTTCCTGCCTGTAAATTTCTGGAGGCCATTTGGTAAAAATGGTTTCGAATCGGCTTTTATTGTGAATGTCGTGGAGATGCAGCCTAAACTCTTGGATCACAATGCTGAATTTGTTTGCTAATTATGATACACCATTGAAGGGTGCATCAGTTTGTCTCCATCAAACAATGTTATGTTATAGACAGTCCTTATTATAATCCGTTGCATATTTCAACTGCTATCATTGAGCAAGGTGGTTAAAACCACCTGTCGTCGCCTATGGGTGAGATATTCCCGCTGCGACGTTAAGCAATAATTCAATCAAAACCACCTGACTCATGGTTATGTGACTAAATAATCTTCAAAATAATGATAAATATGAAGCAAGCAAGACAATAGTTTCAGTGTGTATAGCCAAGTTAAATTAATACCGTACATATACATACTTAGCATGCTTTTATTAGAAAAGTGTAACAGCAATACCAACAGTCTAAATATATTTTGATTTTGTTTTAGTAGCAATAAATTAACTAATTCTTCTAACCTTAATACAAAAAAAAAGGTATTTATTTTTCTAGAAATTCCACAATGGATAAATTCTGAGCAAGTGAATATTGCAAACATATTTTTCCATTTTGAAAACTGAAATAACAATTGAGCATATGCCTATGAATGAATGAACAGACAACTTTCAATATTGGTAAGGCAGCACTGTAATCGATTAACTTTGACATTCAATATTCATATCAATTAAAAATTCCTGCCCATAGAACAATCTGAGTGATATTTTTGAGATAGGTGAAAACCTGCTTTAGATTTCTTCTTATTTATGTGTTTTCTTTCAAGAAATGACAATTGGGCATGTGAGGCAGCTTCATGTTCTACTGACATTGGCATTGAATAGTCCAGGCTAATACGTGCCATTATCTTGGCTTGTTTTGATCAACTTGTCCCGAAGGCTTGAACTTTTCACTTCTATTCTAGAAGCAATCATTCGATCTAGCCAAGTCTATGACAAGGAAACACAATCATATTTCCAATATGGCTTCAATTTCAGCCATTTTGAACAGAGTTTGGTGCCTGATTGCTTCATGGTTGTTTATTACATACTGTCATAAAATAGGAATAAAAAAAACAAGAAATAAAAATACACGAAAAAGCACTTCCCAAGTGATCTAACAGTAAAAAAATATGTTGGCAGTAGCATGTGAACTTTAAAATTTCTAGAAAATTTGCTTCAGAAGTAACTTATGTCAACACAGTTTTCAAAATGTACTTACATACTAATATTGACTACAATCATGACCAGTAACCAGTGGTCTATATAGCCATTGGCTCTGGTGTCTACTGTTGTTTTCAATGATTTGGTTTGAAATTATTTACACAGAAATGAATGAATGACTTTGAAAACTGTTCACTTGTGATGACATACACTATGAAGTCTTTATTGAATGTTCCTGGTGGATTAGTTCAGACAAGAGCAGTTGATAAAGGTCGTTGATTATCAGAAATTATCATGTTTATATCCAAAGGGAATCATGAAGTATGCTGCATTACATATTTCCAATTGCCTCCATCACATATTTCTCTTCCAGGCATGATCAATTATCGATGGCATGTCGGATAGGTGGCTGGTGAAACCACCCAATAGATTGCTGCCGGATTAAATGCTAATAATGCCAGCATTTAACCTAACATGACAAGTGGTCAAATGATTTATTCCAAATCACGTACTATATTATTATTATATTTGTATTAAATTTGCTCAAAGAAGCAATCTGACTTTTGCCATACACGACTGAATCTATATCTTGCTGAAGCACCTCTTGAATCTTGACTCATTCAGAGAAGACTCAATTTTGTTGCTGGGTATGGATTTTTGCCCTGCTAGACATTGTAGACTGGCCATACTAGCGGTACAGCAGTCATTGTGCCTACAAAAGGCGTTCAATCTCGGCTGATCCTCAATGATGAAGATGTATTCTGAATAAAAATGTGTATTGACATTTCCTGATGGATTGGGGTGTTTCAAGAAAAATCGTGCAGTAAGATCTGAATGGATATTGTTCTCTGGTTACAGTTGGATTTTTTTTTTCTTTAGAATGAACTCTGTCTTAGCTTTTGGTTTAATGAAGTTTGGTTTTGGTTTAATGAAATTTTTTTCATCATCTTTCAAAGTTTGTACATCATAATGGCTATTAATTTTTTGCTCTAGTTTTGTTTTGTTGGGAAGATGTTTCATTGTAGAATTATATGTTCACAACAATGGGTCTGTTAATGACCTTGCTGGCAGTGTCCGTAGATGACATTGGATTAAGATTGTGATTAAGACAGTGGCAATGAGGGAGTTAAAGAACTACACTGTTAGGAAATGCATTAATCATAGCGAAGGTCATTTGCAATTTTTAGACATTGCACTGATAATTTTTTAGATACTGGTAAAGAAAGTTTAGGCAAATCATTAATCATTACAATGGTAATTTTAAACACTGGTGTAGAACTTTTAGGCAAAGCATCGATCATGATATTGGTCATTGCAGACAATGATGCTTACCTTTTTACGCAAAGCATTGATCATGATATTGGTTATTTCAGACATTGGTCAAGAATGTTTAGGCAAATCATTGATCATGCAGAACTAATGCAGAACGTTTAGTAGGCACAAAATTTATCATAACATTGGTCATTGCAGACACTGATGCATGACTTTTAGGCAAAGTATTGATCATTGCAATGGTCATTTCAGACACTGGTCAAGAACTTTGACCAGGACATGGACACACTGACCAAGCAGCAGAAGCAGCAAGTGGAGCGGGCAGAGGTGGCACAGGCCACTGACATGAAGAACGCAGCACGGAAGATCAAGTCTGAGCAGGTAATGGCTGGAGCAGGTCAGGCTGACCTTCTGTCCCATGGCAGCAGCAGATGGCCTAGCCAGTGATTGTCAGCCAATCCATGCAAGGAGAATGTCAAGAATATTTAGAGATTAAAAATGCATTCTGAGCTATGTAAAATGTCACAGAGAACAATCATGACCCAAGAAGAGTATTTGTCCAGTCTGTTACAAATATCATAGTACTGTCATCAATTTGTGGAACTGGGCCATGGATATTACATTTCTGTCTCTCATCTTTTGTGTCGTCATCACAGTTACTTATATTCCACAGACAGTTACCAATCTGCTCAGCCTATTAGTTCTCTGCGAACACAATTATTGTAGAATTAAAACTTGTTGTTCTTTGTGTATGTGTGCTGACCATCGTCTCTGTGCATTCCAGGAGAAGGACATTAAGGTGTTCAAGGAGCAGCAGAAGCAGGAACTGAAGCTGCTCAAGCAGGAGATGGATCTGCTGCCCCGGGATGGAAAGAAGGAGGCCATCCGCAAACGCAAGGAAGCCAAGGAAATAGAACTCACAGATAAGGTAGAGACATACACCCCAATAGGACAACTTGTATAGTCCAAGGTTCCTTACACCTCTAATGCTAATTTCCGTGAAAATGTGCTTTTCATCACCCCTTGTAAAACATCTCTTCCCCAACCCAAAATTGTCAATTATGACACCACCACCACCACCATCAACAAGATTAACATTGATATTTGTAGTTCATGTCTTTACCCAATGGATAAATCTTGTAGGACGGTTCTGATGTTGTAGTTTTGATATAATATGCGATGTACGCAAAGAAGCCAAGAATATAGACTCCCACATCACCTCCTATAGGTCATTGTATGCTGTACATGTAGCCTGGTGTGATATATATTGTTCCTACTGCTCTCGACCAGAGGTATTACCCCTTTCGCTAAATCGGTAGTGTTGGACTCGCAATCCTGCAACTCGGATTTGAATCCCAGGATCAGATGTCCTATGTTTCAGTGGTGCCCAATCTATCCTTGTAATGTATTGCACTGGTTGGAAGTAATATATGTTCTTCATATTGCTGTGCAATGGTGTTGACTTTATATGCTTGTGTTATTCTATTTTCAGGAACGGTCGTTTTTCGAGAACCAGCAGGAACGTATGGATAAGCACATGAAGCAGCTGGGAGACCAGCACCGACAGAAGATAGCTCTGCTGGAGAGTCAGTTCCTACAGCAGAAGCAGCAGCTTCTCAGAGGTAAGGGCCTGGAACTGCTAGCTTTAAGTATTGGCAGTTTCTTGGACGTAATAATCTGGAACTTCTAGCTTTAAGTAATGGCAGCTTCTCGGATGTAAGAATCTGGAATAGTGAATGTATGTAGACACGAGTTAGCCCAAGATTCATTTAATATCCGATGACATAAACTGGGCAAAAATTTAAATGCGCAAAAATCAATTGTGATGTCACAAGAAAGCGTCACAATCCACACTTCTTTCACCTGTCACCAAAAGTAACACCCGACGAGACTTCCACTTCCTATTGCTAGCTCGAAGTGTTGGTCATGTAGCTTGTGCTCTGTACTGTGTGTATTCATGTTAACCCTCTGTGGTTCCAGCGCGAGATGCGGCTACCTGGGAGACTGAGAAGGAGCAGCTCCACGAGAAGCACCAGCTGGCCAAGGGTCAACTGAAGGAGATGTTCTTCCTCAAGAGGCACCAGATGCTCACCAGACATCAGAAGGTAACACTGCTTTGACCAACTATGTCTTCATGGGTTGTCGCCTATGGGCGAGATATTCCTGCTGTGACGTAAAGCACTAATTCATTCATTCATTCAATTAGTATGGGAAAGAATGAAGAGAATTAAGTTCCAAAATTAAGAAAAAATAGAGGAAGTAGATCTGTAGTACCTTTGCTCTACATTAAAAAATTTAAGGGACTTGTCCCAGTGTCCTGTTGGACATGAAATTATTAGTTAGCCCTGTTGGTAAAGGACTTGTTAATCTGGCTGTTTACTTGTCCGCTCTGTGGCTAATACCTGTCCCAAGGCAGGTGGACAATCCTTATTGTCGAGCCCTGAGTGAAAGGGAGCCCATGAACAGCATGATAATTATTACCAAAATGTGTGTTTTCCCAATAGAACTGAAATAAGACTAACATACTAAACAATGCTAAAACATAATAAATATATGCATTCTTTTTGTGCTTTATTCATATTCAGATCTGCAGTATAGATTATTTTTGTCATGGAGTTACGTCGCCTATGGGTGAAGCTCCAATTCATTGATGGAATTAATTTTGGACATAGAATTCACGTAGTTTATGATGACAGGTAAAGCCAAAGATGCAGTGATTTAGTGTATGAACCTTTGGTATAGAAAAGTCAGAAGATACAATACAATTCTAGAGTTGCCTCACATGTCACTCCGCACTCAAGTTAACTAGAAACTTGCAAAGGAAAACATTTGGCTGGGAACATGGCACATTCTCAGTTAATATAAAGAATGGAACTGACCTTAAAGCTTGTCTCTATTGTTGGCGGCCGGCCATACCGAGAGATGATGCTATGCATGGAAACTGACAGCTGCACGTGCAGAAAATGCTAAAATTGAGCAGATCTTGTATATCAGATTTTGCATCTCCAGATTGTGTAGAGTGGGAATAGGTCCTCCCCGCACCCACATCCTCATCCCTTTTGATTTTCCACAAGGACGGAGAAACTGTTTTTCATCCTTGTAATTTTAAAATAACATCACATGTTTAGTTGTCTTGTATCATAGTCATAAAAATAATTCATAATAATAATAATAATTCATAATAATAATTCATAATAATAATAATAATAATAATAATACCGGTAATAAGAGTAATAATAATAAGCGTAATAATAATACTGATAATAATTGATTGAAATTATGCTTTATGTCACTGCAGGAATATCTCACCCATAGGTGACAACAATATTAATAATAATAATAATAATAATAATAATAATAATATAACAATAGTAATAATAGCAGTGCATTTATTTGTCACTATACTTTCATACATGATGTGTATGCTCAAAGCATAATTCGCCAGCGTGAAACAGCTGAAGAAATAGAATTTTAGCTTTGTTTTGAGTTTCTGATTGCTTGAAATGGAATGTGAATGTTGTTCCATTGTGTAGAGGCATTGTAGGAGAAAAACCTCAGTACATTGTTGGTGTTGTTGTCATTGCAGGAGATCGAGCAGATGAAGCGCTACAACTCTGCCAAGGAAGACGAGATGAAGGACCGCCACGCTGTGGAGAAGAGGAGGCTGCCACGGATCCTGAAGAGCGAGGCCAAGACGCGCGCCCAGATGTTCAAGCAGAGTCTGAGACTCAGCACAATATCCACGCCAGACGACGACAAGACCAAGATAAAACAGGTATGATGTGCAGCCGTTTATGTGAATGTACCTCAAAGAAATCATATAGTCTTTGTCATGGGTGTTATGTGACATTTGAAGGATATGGAATGTGAAAGGTAATGGTTGTTACAACTGATGCTTGATGGTTGGATTGACTTTTAATATCAGATAAGGTTATGTTTTAGAAATATGAAAGAGCTATTGTCATTTGTTTTCCCCATCATAAGCAGCGGCACGTTCAATTATACTGAGTCATTTGCCGACTGTTCATTGACTCGCTCACTTTTTTATGTACTGACACACACTCTCTCTCATTCTTTCACTCACTCATTCGCCTACACTCAACTCAACCACCCACTTATACACCCACCAGCCCACCAGCCCACAATTCATGGACTCATGTGTTTCTGTCCGACTTCAGTTTGAGGAGAACGAGAAGAAGCGGATGAAGGCAGAGCAGCACAGACAGGAGGCTAAGCACAAGAAGCAGTGGGAGGAGCTGGTCTTCAGGAACGAGTCCACCCTCAAAGAGCTCGAGCAACTACAGGTAGCGTCACCTGTCCCGAGTTCAAATCCTGATCCTGAGCTCCTGAGTTTAAATCCTTTTCCCAAGGGCCCTTCTGTATGAAACAGAACTCTAATGAAATCGTAACTCCAACATTAGCAATGATGTGGTAGATAAGGTGGTTACTGTCGAGTTAACGCCGTTTGATACAGTGAGATAACCAGCTTTATGTGGGCAAAGGGAGATAACTAGCTTAATTTCGTTTTTCAGGCTGAGAAGAGGAAGATGCTGATGGAACAGGAGACGATAAAGATCAAGGAGTTAGAAAAACAATACGACTTTGAACTCAAGGAATGGAAAGCTCTTCTTGTGCCTCGAAAACAGGTACGTGAATGTTACATCATCAACATGACCCATCTTGACAGCGTTCCTGCACCCTTGCTAATTTGTTCACATTCATGGTTGCAACATTTTCACTGTGGGTTTAATTGTTAGCACAAATTCATTTATTTATCCAAACAATAAATTTAAAATTGGAATGGAATACATCCTTTAGTTTTGGAGAGAACAAAAAAAAGAATTTTTTTTTTAATGTTTTTTGTAAAAGTTCTAACTTTGTATATCTCTCCTTTTCATTAAGAATAAAATATTTTAAATAAATAGTATTTAATAACAAACTTATCTTAAATGATGTTTGCAGAGTTTGTGAAGATTCTTAATTAAATTCACGAACTGTGCTATAACTATTTTAAAAAGTTTTCGGTTATGTTCTGGGTGAGCTACGTAAGTGTTGGTCTGACAGAAATAATATCCAAAGAATATTTTATTCTATGCACATCCTTCTCTGTTGTAGAAACTGGAGGAGGAGTTTGCTCGACAACGTGACGAGCAGGAAAAGTTTTACGGTGCTTACATAATGGGCGATGTGGACCACAACTCACAGTTGTATACGCGCACGGCATCGGGAACAGTTCGCAGCAAGGAGGAATCGATGACGTCGAGACACTCCACTGTGATATAGGGCCTCTCCTTCTCTCTCTTTCTCAGGCCAAAAACCTTACTTACATTTCTGTGATGAGACATTGTGACTTGACGTCTGCAGCTAATTCAAGGGAAATAACTCTCTGCAGGGACAATACTCTTTCAGCTGTGTGCGGTCCGCGGCACTGGGCGTGCTGGATTTACGTCACGGACGGATCAGTTAAAAGGGAAGGTGGAGTGTACATGCGGGACCGAGAGAACTCTCGGGACCTGGACATTTAGAGGAGTGTATATCTTTACATTGGTGATGCGTTTTGTAAGTTTGGATACTGATATAGATGTGCAGTTGTGTACACGTTGGAGGATAGCCGTGATACAACTGACAGCGTTTGAAGCACGAATCCGGGGTTGGAATCTGTATGCAGCTCATGTTGCTATGTACGAAAACAGCTGCACTTCAATATTCTGCTTGTTGTTAAGACACAAACAAATAGTAAAGTGCTATATGTATGTCATGAAAATGACGGTATTTATTGTAAACTTTCTCTGAAATTGTATATGGCTGTTAACAAAAAAAATGAAAAAAATGTTCAAAGTTGTAATTATTGATGAACTTTACAATGTAACAAGAATAATAGTTTGACTCTTGAGATGATGCATTGATTACATAATACAGAAATTCAGTATGTCAGGGGCAGTAACTGTGTTCATGTTTTGCTTCCAAAAACCACAAAGGAAAACCAGTGAGCAACTGATTGTACATGTCAATATATGTGTTGCTCAAACTTTTCTAATCGTTACTAAAGTTTGTAGTAATTATGTTTATTGCTGGTTTTTCCTCTGGGAAATATTGTATGTAGTCTGGGTAGAGATTTTGAGTTGGATTTCATTTTGATTCTATATTTATCAAGATGCAGTACTAGCAAAATTTGGTACCGTTGTTTTTTTTTCTTCAGAAGTCGGTCAGATTTGGTAACTTATTCGGAATAGTTTTCATATATTTTAGGACATTGATATCCTTAGCTGTATTGGACACATTGTACCCTGTTGAATCTGGCAGTTCAGATTACTCTACATAGAAGACGTGTTTCTCCGATTGAGTGATAAGAGATATCCGTAATGCTTTCGTTGATTACTTTGAACATTTCCTGACAATGTTACAGATTTATTCTCCATGGAGAAAAGGACTATCTGATCGACCCATGTCCATCCCAATGGTAGAATTTATTTTGGGAGATTGTGCAATTACTCTTGCGTGTAGGAGTGTATATGCCACTTGTTTCGGAGTCTTTGGTATTGTACAGGTGTTACATGTGGAAAGAAGATATATGTTTCATGATATGTTTCAGGCTTTATTCTGAACAATGGATTCAGACTTTAGCAGTGATTTGAATGGCTTTTTTTGTGCATAGTGTGTGTGCTGCAATTGTAGATTCATCGGCATTTCCATAGGGCACAAGTTCTCTGACACGCCCCACATAAAATATTAAAATTCTGTACAATTTGAACCACTATAGTATTTATCATGGATATGATGATAACATCCCTACACTGTAATGTTAGTAAACACTCTGGTTTATAAGACAGGGTTGATATTTTGAGAGGAGATGATGTGGTTTCATCAGGAATGAAACCACAATTTGTGTTTTGAAAAAAAATCATTAAAAGATAAGGTCCAAAAGAGCTTCCTTGTTTGACACACTTCCACCCATTATGAATGTATTGTTTACTTCCCGATGTATCGTTATCCATTACACTCCCACAAAGTAGGTCACATTATTCTCTATCTGAATATGTTGTGAAATCCAATGTATTTACTTATCAATTATAAATATTACTATTTTGAGGGGAAAATAATCGTTAATATATACAGAGAGAATACATATCATTACAGTCCATTCTGTCTACATCCATTTGAAGTTCTACGACACCTGCATTCCATCAACACATTTAAGTATGTCAGACTCAATCGTTTATTGTTTTCTTACAAGTATAATATTGGAATGTTATCTATATATTTACACACATCTATATATATAGTGCTAGCTATATACTTGTACTGTGAGTACGCGCATAGATGCATTGATGAATCTCCACCATTATCGTGAAAATTACTGTCCCCTATTCACACCACATATTATTCTTTTCATTAATAAATACATCACCTCCAGTTTATATCTTGATGAGAATTGATGTCGATACAAGGCAGGTTTGGGACTTGCTTGCATCTTTTTACCCTTCTCCCTGCTGGATTAGGCACAGGCACTACCCGGTACTCTGTTAGGCAACTATGGTTGCATCCCAGCATGCAGAAAGTTAACCACATCCCTGCTGGATTAATTTAACCTGCCATGCTGGCGTAGACAATAGATACATATATGAGGATTAACCTAGCAGGGAGGTGATTAATCATCAGGCATATCCCGTTTCCATCTGGCACAAGGAATGATTAACGAAATTTAGAAATGCAATAGAATTTAGTACAGCACATTTCTATTTCGATACTTACCTATCCCAGAGATGTCTTAGGACTGCAGTGACAATGTAAACTGATGGGATGTAGTCGACAGGATTACTTTTATCGGGAGCTATATCTGGAGACTTTTGTAAGTTTATATTTATGCAGATAATGTAGAAACATAGCATCAGAGGTTTGGGTGGTTTCGATATACATGATCATCTACAATCATTATCATTGTGATAGATCTACTCATTACCCATGTACATAATCACATCATGTCTGGCACAAGCTTCCTTTTGTTCTTTTTTCCCCACATTTTTGTCTGATTCAGGTTTTGGACTATTACTAAAATGTATTACATACATTTTAAGTTGCCTCTATCAGACATAAATATGTTTCTATTTCAGTTTGAAAAGTGACTAGCTTACACTTTAAATTTTCCATAAATGACTATTTTCTTTGATGTTTTATCTGCCACTATTTCTATGAAATATACTCAATTCCTGTGAACATAGGGTATTGCTAGTTATTATGTGTACATTTATATTAAGGTGTCTACTAACGAATATGTCTGTATAAATTGGCAACCTATGAGGCAAGATGTATAAATTAATCCCAATAGTATAACTTCTTGTGACACTTTCAACCCTAGTTTTCATACTTGGCACAGGATACTTTGTGATATATGCAAACTGTTGCTTGCTATTTATATAGTTCGAACTCTCGTCTTTTATTGTAAGTATGCATCAGAAATGAAAATTCAATGGAATATACTGTATAATATATAGAATCAAAATAAATGAATCAATGAAAATTTAGTCTTGTTTTCTTTTATGTATATTTAATAGATATTTTAAGATATTTATACTATGACTACTAGTATTTGATGCAGATCATAATAGACACCTTTGGGATTCCCATGTTCAACATTAAATGTGGGAATTACTGCATATTGCATCACATAATTTTGTTGACATATTTAACAGGTGTCCCACATTGAAGTATTCAGTGTCCAATAAAATGATGCGATGTAATGTGCTTAAGGCTATTTATGATGCACCAAATGCACCCCCTAAGGAGTGCTCAAAGCACCACATTATTATACCCGATCAATGGATCAGTATGCACTCAGTGTTCCATCTCAACACCCCGAGGAGTATACAACCCAAGCTTCCATTTCAAGTGCTACAAGTAAAGGTTATCATTCACCTGACCATGTCATTCTACCAGGTACCATTCTCTGCTGGGTAAACAGAGGCATTTTCACACTAATAGTGATACCACAAGATTTTCAGCTTGAGTTTCAGTGTGGGGCAGGAGCAATTCCTAGATAATGTCAGGTTTTTGGTCACCCATCCATGCATTGGCCGGGCTAGATCATGCTTAAATTCAACTGAGGGGTCTACATACATTATACATGTGCATAGAACCATGTGCCACTAGGTTATTCTTGCTATACACCAAGCAGTGCCATATAACGTAGAACAGTTGGCAGACTGTTATGACACTCTGAGCTTGTCACCCACATGCAAGTTAGCATGGGTTCGCGGCAGAAATTAAGAACATATTATTCATGACCATACTTAGAAACCATGAAATTTGAGGCCGGAAT
>JAULBP010095129.1:0-11610 GCA_032355345.1 Lepetodrilus pustulosus | reverse complement strand
ATGATTGTATGCATGTCAAGTGAATGTACTTTGCAGTTATAGCTAAAACAAGCATAAATATCTGTGATATTATGCCTGTAATTAACTTACCAGATAATAAACAGATTGCTTTATTATTTTTTTTGTATTGGAGAAGTGTCTCAAATTCACAGTGCAAGGGACATAACTCTGCATACTCTAGGGCGAGTCCTACCTTGTGTGTATTCTTCAGTTTCGGAGGTGGCATATCTCGTATACGTCTCATGGCTTGGAGAGGAGGCTCGTTAAAGAACGGTGGTTCCCCATCGATCATTTCTATGACCATTATTCCCATTGACCAAATATCAACCTGCAAACAAAGAGACGATAGCTAAAATATCGACAAATTTGACGAACTGCAGACATCATATTGATTGAATTAATGCTTTACGTCGCAGCAGGAATATCTCACCCATAGGCAATGATGCAAACACCATAAAACATAAATATACAATTGTATATCATAAAAACAGTATCGTGAGTGAGTTATTGCTTTAGGTCAAAGCAGGAATCTTTAACCCATATACGACCACAATACTTGATGTGTAGTTCATATGTAGTCTCTTATATTTCTTATACTGTCCATCTCCTATTCATGGGCATCAGATGAGCAAATTGAAACAAACCTCTGGGCCGTAAGGAAGTCGAGATATCACTTCTGGAGCCATCCAGTAGGGTGTCCCAACCAATGACTTTCGTTTTTGAAGCTCCATTGTTACTTGTGCACAGAAGCCGAAATCGGACAACTTCACCTGAAAAGTAGATATGCCAAAAAATATAGATCTATTGTAGTCATTGATTAACAAATCATTCAATTGGGGTTTAGAGCCACTTTCAAGATTCTTTAACTTATCATGGTTTGTCAGTTTTGGGGCATGAACAAACCTTCAACATCTGTAGTGCTGAATGTTGCAGTAAACCTGCGAACACCAGCTGGTACTGACAGATTTAGGATCGCCATGGTACATACTATGCATCCTATCATGATCGCATCAGAAAGGCAACTTTTGCGAACATCGACGTCGGGTTCCTGGGATAGTATTAGAACCTGGGACATTTGGCTTTGATATCCAAACGCTCTACCATTGTGCTACCACGCGCCTCCGATTAGCAAGCTGTATCTCCGATTACTGTAGGTGTCACTGGTAGTCTTATCACCAGAAATGGCCCAAACGAGACTTGCAGTCCCTATACACCATAGTATCACGATAGTACTGCGATAGTGAGAATTACTATCATGATACTATCACAATTTAACAAATATAATGCGATAGTATCACGATAGTACTTGAGTATGCAAAATGAATGTTAAAGTCATGCAAGTAGCTATAATATGTTAATTAAGTAAGATATATTTAGGTATATATGGTATCAATAAAGTAACCAATTTCTGTATCTTCCTCTCCATAGGCTGCAAATGATATTAGCAATGCTTCCAATGCAAGTTAGAACAAAGGACAAGTTGAAATGTCAGAAAAGAATCCGATTTAAAGAGAAAGAAAACTATTGAAAGTATCGATATTCCATCGGCAATTGCTATCGATTGCCAAGTTTGCTATCGATATATAGCTATCGGGATAGGGTCGACTTATCATTACACCCCTACCAGGTTACGTACCTTCCCGTTGTGTGAGAGCAGGATTGAGTCTGACTTGATGTCTCTGTGTATGACTCCGTGTGAGTGTAGGAACGCCAGGGCTTTCAGACAAGCCTTGCACACTGTGGATATCTGCACCTCGTCCATCCTGAAACATGCCACACCAACACTGAAAACTTCACTACCGAGACATCTGCTGTTGTAAGCAAACACCGACAATAATCTGATAATGGAGTGACTGAATGATTATGGAGTTTAATGTCGCTGCGGGAATCTTTCACCCATTTGCAACGATCTGATAATGGACTATGTATTACTATTTTGACATTTTATCAATGCTGATGATGGCCGGCCATTATTAACATTTGTTTGGTTTGATGCTTTACGTCACTGCAGGAATACTCCACCCACAAGCGAGGTATTTATTAATCACAACAAATGCTTGGAAACCGTACATAATTAATTAATAAACACAAACAAACAGTTCATAAAATCGAATAAATTGCAAGAATTCCCAACGAAATCACAGTTGTCTCCCTTAAATAGTTCCACCTTACAGCATTACTGTTATCACACTGTTATTGCACGAGTTTAACGTCACTGCAGGAATATTTCACTGATTTGCAATATGAAACAAATCATGGAATGAAATGAACCAGTGAAAGGCTTTAGCTTCTTCCCAAGACTTGGTCTGGACTCTCGGTTTTAACTGATTACCAGCAGTATTACTATGACTAGCAGGCAGGTCTGTGACGCTGTGGTTACCTGCTGTGCGTGACGATGTCTGTGAGAGCGCCGCCCTCCATGAACTCCATTACCACCCACAGCTCGTCTAGCACTAAGTAGCTGTTGTACATGTCTACAATGTTGGGGTGGTGGTAGTCTCTCATCACCACGACCTGAAACACAGCCACAAACACTCTTCAATCACAGCACAGGACTCTCTTCATGTTTTCAGCAGATAAAAATAAAATGAAGAATCGTTAAATCGTATCAATGAAATCTGAGAGTGAATTGCTACTTAACGTGTCACTTCAGGTGTAATTTCTTTGGATGTCTTTTTTTTTTTAAATTAGGGTTTTGAGTCGCTTTCAAGATGCTATCATTCATATCACTTGTCAGTTCTCAGGGCAGGAGGAAACCAGAAACATCTGTAGCGCTGAATGTTTCAGTAAACCTGGTACTGATGGACCAAGGATAATAACTGCATTGCCACTGACAGCGCATCCTATTATGATTGTGCCGGAACAGCAAGGTAACTATCATGAACACCTATGCCAGGCTCTGTGATGGGATTTGAACCAAGGGCCACTGTAGGCTCTGAAGTCCATTGTGTTACTTTGATGTAATGTTTAGATTTAATTTGAAGCGTTACGACAGGGCTCCCTGGATGTCATCATAATAGTGAATGACCGAGTTGGCGTAACATGTTTAACCCTCTCCCTGCTGCAGGCAACCAGAGATGTCATAAAGTTCAGTGTGTGTGCCTAATCCAGTAGAGAGAGGGTGAACTAAACCATATTACTTCTGGAGGCAATTCCCAAATGGAAAATAATACGGAGAAAGCTAATGTTACTACCCTCGCTTATCTAAGTATTTTGGTGACCTTGCGAAGAACTGTATGATTAAATTACCTCGTTGAACAGTAGTTCTCTTCTCTGTTGTTTCCGGAGGTCCATTTTCTTTACGGCAACTTGATGCTGTTTCGATCTGTCGTTGGTGATGCAGACGATCCCAGTGGATCCTTCGCCTATTTTCACAAATTCTGACAGGAATTCTCGTGGGTCGCCAGGGGAGACAACCATCTGCAGAGCTGAGCGGAACTGCAAACAACATTCAGATTGTATGATTTTTAATGCTTAATAATTGCTTGGTTGTAACAATTTTTATTTTTCCTCTTTTTTTTTGTATTGGGGCTGATAGATCTGCTTTAAAGATTCTTTCACTCATATCACGGTTTGCCATTTTAATTTTTTTAAATTGGGATATACAGCTACTTTCAAGATTATTTCACTCATGTCATAGCTTAGGGCAGGACTCCTGTAAAACCTGTCGCCCTGAATGTTGCAGTAAACCTGCTAACACCAGCTGGTACTGATCGACCAAGGATGATACAGGCATTGTCACAGTACAGACAGTGCATCCTCTAATGATAAAGGTAACTTTCGCAAACATTGATGCCAGTTTCCATGATGGGATTTTAACCCTGGGCCTTCGACTCTGGTCCAATATTATACCATTGCGCTACTATGTCGTAATGATGTTCAGAATTAACTTGAAGTGTTATAGGAGTAGGCTGAATATTGATTGTGTTAATTTAGTAATTCTACCACTTTTGATAATGTGCACAGAGACATAAATTGAATCGTGTTAATTTTGGAACTTTTTTCACATTCAACATTTCACAAGCCATGCCAAATTTCAAAATGAAATAAATGTGACAAACGCAAAAACAACAAATAAATTATTTCAAATTACATTAATCATGTTAATTATTAATATTAGGTCACAAACACAATTTTCACATTTACAATAACCTATAACCTATCTAACACAAACATTTACATGCACAATACTAAAAGGTCAGCAGAGAGGTCATGCGAGTTAATCATATTATTAACAGTTCATTTGAAGTGTCACATTTGGCTGTTTTAAAGGGGCCTGAAGGTACGAAACCCGAACATTACCAACAGCGCTGCCTCGATAAATAAGCAACTGGAATGTATAACAGTATGTGCCCTGGAGTACCCAAAAAAATAAATCATTTAACCCTCTCTCTGTGGGAGCAATCACATCCTCCCCTTCATCGGGCATCCAGTTGCTCCCAGCAGTTAAGAGGGTTAAATCATGTTTTCAAAGAGCGAGATACACACGGCCTACGTAAACTAGGTGAAATAAGTCTAGTTGACTCCCAAACCTGTTCATGCGATAGTCTCTGCTGTTCAGGGCTATTTCCGTGCTGCTTGCTGGGTGGGGACTTTCCGCCCGGGGGTGGTGCCTTCTGATTTGTCGGGGAGGGGTATGGTTGCTGGTGGTGTGGCATGTGTTGGCTGTTCGTTTGCTTATTTGGGGTCTGGTCCTTCAGGGAGAGAAAAGACGAGTGGTTTTCGCTAGTGGATATATGGTAGTCATGCACTAGGTATATTACGGTGACAATACATGGTACATGTGGAATGAAACATGCTGGATCATCTTGAGTTTCCTGTACATACATTATCAAGTCACACTCATGTTATTGTATTTTGGTATCAGATAACCATGTTAAACAATCCAACAGCTATGACTATTTTTTTGCATATCACTGCTGTCACAATTTTAGCAACATGAGATTAGTGATAATTCAAATATACCATGTATACGGCATATTGAACATGTTGAAATCTTGTAAGTATTCAATAAATCAAAGTTGAATCACATTTTAAAATCTTAATTTTTTTTTAAATTGGAATATTTAAACCATATAATCACAGATGGTTGACATATGTACAAACAATTTTTATCTGAGACTATGTGTGTTTGATTTGTCCACCCAAAAGTTGCTATTTACGCTACTGATATACTTATACACCAACACTCGATAGTCATAAAAAGTCTCATATTTTATATGAATAAAAAGTATGTAGTTCTAATTATCTAGTCTTTGGAACATATAACTGCTAGATCAAATTCCCTCAATAAGAGTGATTTTGGCGACATAAAATGGATGATAAATATCAAAATTAATGTAATTTTCATTTATTACTAATGCTATGCACACATTGAAATCTGTGATTTAAAACCTTTAAGATTTTATATCATGGCATGTAATGAATTTTGATACCATTAGAATGAGTATGACAAAACCAAAACAGGAAGCTCAAGATTTCATGCAAAAGTGACATGCACACTAAAAGTAATAAATAAAAAGGACAATATTTCAACACAATGTGTAGCTATGTAGATAAAGACACAACTTGTTTGAGAATTACTGGTGTGTGTAGTGTTCATCTCAACACCCTAAATTAATAGTAAACTGTTGTGGTTAATGTGGCAAACAGACCATATTGACTGACCATGGCATAATGTTTTTAAAGTCATGATAACAGTTGCTGTTATCATATAGGTCATGATAATAGATGTTCATAATAGTCATGATAACAGTTGCTCTTATAGTCATGATGCTCTTATAGCCATGGATACAAATGCTCTTGTTAGGGCTATCTAAACTTATCGATACCTATGAAGAGATTTATGGATTGCGCAATAAAGTTTTTATTTACTTGTAATAAACCTTCCGAAGATAGGTAGCAAACAACAGCAGATCACTGAGTGATTATGGAGTTTAACGTCGCTGCAGGAATCTTTCACCCATTTGCGACGACTGCAGATCACTAGTCAGCAGCATAGAGACATTGTCAGCTTTTTGGTAGTAACTAGTAAGGGCTAGTCTTGCCCTACTCTACCCTATACCATGTAGCTTGTCAGTTTAGAGCAGGAGGAAACCTGTAACATCCATAGCACTGTCTGTTTCAGTAAACCTGCAAGCACTGGCTGGTATTGACGGACCAAGGCTGAGAACTGCATTGCTATACAGACAGTCCATCCTTTCAATATCGTGTCAGAAAGGTAACCTTTGCAAACATACCCACTCAGTATGCTCAGTGGGTATAGAAATCACAAGTCAGCATGTAATTTGCTATAATACATAGTGTATTTAGAAAATAATTATTAGATTGGACCATTTGAACAATTTGATTAAGCTGTTTTATATTGCTGCTGGAATATTCAACCCATATGAATTTGAACAAACATTTGTGTCATCACCAAAGGTAACATTTCAGCTTCATTCTAGAGTCCAAGAAAAGCTGTCAGTTTAATTAATACTACCATGCCTACAATGCGTAAATTGATTGGAAAAGTTCTTTTTTCAGGTTGGCCATTGAACCAATTCAACATACCGTAGCTAAAAATTACAGATGCGAGCCCTAATCGATCATGTGGTCATCGCTTGCTCCTAACATGAACAATGTACCATCTGACTACCCGTATCTATCTTAAACTCTGTATGGTATCATGGGTATAGACAGATAAACATACATTCAACACAGGCTATTGATTGGAAACCGTAATCCTTGGGTGCATTCTGAAAGATTCCAAGTCCAAAAATCAATTTGTTCACAGTGTAAATATAGGTGAAAACAAAAGCAAAGAAGAAAACCAATTCATTGAACAGCATTGATGTCATGCTCTATTATTACTGTCTGCATGCATACATTTACAAACAGAGGTTACTTGTATGAAATGTAAGTGGAATTAACATCATACATCACTTTTCCATTAACAATGAATCAATTATCAAATGATCATGATCATTCTACTTGAAAAGATGGTATTTGAACAAACAATATCCTAGTGAAACCTGCTGAGAGTGAACCAGTGAACTGTTGTTTAAGGCTGTTGCATGCTTGAAGATACAGCTACCAGTATGAAGGTTACTGTCACAAGCACAGCCACATACACACGCACGCGCAGACACAGCCTGACACACAAAAAATTAATGTACAACTGAGCATATATTGATATTGTTGATTGCCTAGTCTGCAGAGTACTGCACTATACACTGTTATAGCTGTGTAGAGTACTGCACTAGCTGTGGAGAATATTGCACTAGTTGTTGACAGTTCTGCACTAGCTGTGGAGAGTACTGCACTATAACCATGATAACCATGATAACTATGGAGATTAATGCATTACCTGTGTAGTCTGCACTAGTTGTGGAGTGAACTGTACTATCTGTGGAGAGTACTGCACTAGCTGTGGAGTGAACTGTACTATCTGTGGAGAGTACTGCACTAGCTGTGGAGAGTACTGCACTAGCTGTGGAATGTACTGCACTAGTTGTGGAGAGTATGGAGAGATTACTGCACTAGTTGTGGAGTACTGCACTAGTTGTGGAGAGTACTGCACTAGTTGTGGAAAGTACTGCATTAGCTCTGTAGAGTACTGCACTAGTTGTGGAAAGTACTGCACTAGTTGAGAATACTGCACTAGCTATGGAAAGTACTGCACTAGCTGTGGAAAGTACTGCACTAATTGTGGAGATTACTGCACTAGTTGTGGAAAGTACTGCACTAGCTGTGGAGAGTACTGGGCTAGTTGTGAATAGTACTGCATTAGCTGTGGAGAGTACTGCAGAAGCACTATAGCTGTGGATAGTCCTACCAACATTCAACTTTTATTTTTCCACTTAACCACTCACAGTGGTACCTGGTACAAATAGTTAACTATGTAATTTTAGCTGCTTACACAGAATTCTTTAAATACATATGATACAAATTTACTTAATTTATACTGCATTATACATGTTATAGCTGTGGCAAATACTGCACTATAGCTGTGGAGTGTATTGCACTACAACTGCACTAGCTGTGAAGTTAAGAGTACGGCACTATACGTATAGCTGTATAGAGTACTACATGCTGTACTAGCTGTGGATATGTGCTCCAGACTAACATTTTGAGTTACTTGCCACAGGACTAGTCAGGGCCAACAGAGTTGCTATGGTAAAAACAAAGTTGCCCACATGTGCAATTTAACTTGCCCCTGTAGGTTGGGCATATGTTAGTCTAGAGTCATGTGGAGAGTACTGCACTAGTATAGCTGCAAGTTGGCTGTGTTACATACATTCACAAAGCACAAGGTAAATCCACACATCTGGCTCATAAACGGAACCTGGCTAAACAGACTGTTAACCTGCTGTCTGCGTGGAGCGATGTTGATTCTAAATGATTGAGGAGAAAGCGCCAAATCTAGCATGGCATTGACCACCAGACATGAGAGAGACATGTGTGATATGGTTTGATCAGGCTGTGTTTGTTTTCATTTAAAAAAGAAAAACCTCCCAAGGGAAAGATGTGTAAACACATTAAATAACATTTGGAGAGATGTAAACACATTAAATAACACTGAGTGCTAGCAAAGGTAGACTTGTAAACTGAGCAACGGAAGAAGATTGAGTTAGTTGAAGGCAACAACCTTTCATACAGCACTCGTATGTAACAAGTTATTACTGTGATCATGGTGATAGGAAAATTGGAACCAATGGGATGAGAACCTGGAACAACTAATAGATTGGGTGAAAGAGTTCCTGCTACCATCTTGAACATGGTTAACGTACCAACTCACTTGAACTCAGGAAAACATACAAAACCAAGATTGATACATGTGAATTTTCAAAGTGATACCATGATAGCCAAAGGTACACCAGTGCTCAGGTGCTACAGTGTTATAACACTGCAATAACTCCCCTGCAGATCCCCACCCCCAAGCAATGTAGACATAATTGGTTTATATAAAATGTTTAAATTACTTGACAATATTGGTACCACAAAACTTACAACTTTGGATTGATCTGGGAACTTTGCCAGTAATAATAATAATAATAATAATAATAATAATAATAATAATAATAATAAAAACAACAACAACAATAATTGCACAGTTTATCATAATATAATGTGTCAGTTACAACTAATGTTCTGTACCTAAATATTGTTTACATATCTCCGTAATTGCGTAGGAGAGACCAAAGGTCACGACTCCAAAACGCACAGGGCAGGATGACCCCCATTAATTCCCAGCCATAGCTACATGTACGTCACAGACAGCAGACTTGGTACAGGAGAAACAACACAGCCAGTGCCAGCCCAGGTCTTATCAACGGAAACCAGACCCCACTGCTATCAGGCTCTCAGAGGCTGCAAGAATCGAAAGGATGTGTCCCTCCTCGACACAACAGATGGAAGGTGTCTACTACCTGACCCATTGTTCTAAACCCTCTTGGCATGCGCTACCATGGTGGCATGGACCCTGGTGCCTCGTCTGTGGGCAAAACCATGGGAAAATCTGATTTTGTAAATATCACCATGCTATTTCAGTTATTTATTTTTATTTTGTAATGTTCATTCGCTTTCTAGAATCTTTCACTAATATCACGACTGGTCAGTTTTCTGATTATTGATGTATCCAAACATCTCTAATTATTAAAATTTATAAAATAAAAGATAAAATAACAGTGGGAGTGATTTATTGTTTTACCACACACCAGGAATCTTTCACCCATGATCTGATGATGATGATGATAATATATATAAGCAGGGCTCAACAGTAAGGATTGTCCGCCTGTCCGGGACAGGTACGATTCACAGGCGGACAGGTGAATTAGCCCAGATTAATAAGCTTTTTACCTACAGTTACATGTCTGATAGGGCACAGGGACAGGTGCCTCAAAAAGTTAAGCCCTGATAATATTCATAACAAATAAAAAAATTAAACGAAAATGGAACTCATGTTTGTTTTACTTTTAGGATGATTAATATTAACACAAATTCTTAACTATTTTTCATTGTGACCATCATTTCTTGGAAGCAATCTGACAAATACCTGATGCTATTAATTGCTAAGAATCTTTTTCCCAAACCTATCTTTTGAAATTCAGATGGCTATAGCATGTATAGTGCACATGTACCTGAGTTCACAGATTTCTCTGGCCACTGTGAATGATTGTCGATTGTTTATTATTGGAGGTTTTGTTTACTGGCCTGGCTAGCACTGGTGACTAGACCAGGGCAGCCATGGTCGTGCTGATGGGACAGACATGTTGGCTGTACCGCTGTTTGACATTTCCCTCCATCATTTCCATAGTGGGAAACATGTCATTGTTCAACTATTAGTGTTCGAAATTACCGCTGGTCCGGAGGCCCCAGGCCAGTGAGATTCACTTCGGGCCAGCAGTTTTGTAAACTTGATGGTCCGTCGGGCCAGTAAAACTTTAAGTGATAATGACTTTCGGTTGGCTTCTGGGCCAGCTGATTTTGAACAGGGCCAGTAGAAATTATAAGTTATTGGCCCGGTTGGCCAGTGGCCATAACAGTAAAGTTTCTAACACTGGTGCAGGTCCACAACGGCAAAATCCAAAACGGCGCACGATATTGACGAAAATGGAACATATTATATGCGAAAACGGTACCAAATCGATTGGTAGGAAACGGTACCTTGACTTATATTTAGGAGATAAGGGTCTACTGTTTGGAATTTAGATGATATCAATCGTTAATTGATAGCGTCTAAATTGAATATCTATTAGTAAAGTAGGATGGTGTATTGTTGTAAATATGCAATAAAAGTTTATTCACGTGCAATTGTATTTGTTTCGGTTTCTCATCATATTATATGATTTTACGTTTTTGTGTATGTTCTGTTCTGTTCCGATACCCTCAGAAGAAATACCTTTGATGCAGAGCCGATGGAGTGGGATTCGAACACATAACTTTTTAGTCCGAAGTTCAATGCACTACCACTGGGCTATTACCCTTCCAGAAGGAATCACGATAATTTAGGTGTCAAAAGGGAATCTCTCGTGGGTTTTTCATCCGAATAATGGAAAAAGCGCACGGTACGTATCGTCCATATAATAATGCACTTACATTTAGCATCGGCCTTTGAGACAGTGTCAGCCACCGTCTTTTTTAGATCCGATATCTGTCTATTCATGTTCATCTCCTTTTGTGTCTGATCATTCTGGAAGTTGACGAGTTTCACAGCTGCACGTAAACAGATCAATGGAATGGAAGGTGAGCGTCAATATGGCAAGGTCACATTTGCATGCAATATTACATTCTTATTTTATTATTTTATAAATATGTTCAACATTAATATTACTAACTATAAGAATGCATGAATGGAAATCGATAGGGAATCTGTCTTCTAAATAACTTTTATTGTGAACACAAATGAATATCGGTATGAGACAGTGGGTGGAAATACGTACATACAACTGCCATCGAATGTTACCTACGATTGTCAAAAGAATAGGTAATGCTAATCATACATAGATAGATAGATATAGGAGATAAATAGATATATATATATATTAATATATTAATAGAGAGAGAGAGAGAGAGAGAGAGAGAGAGAGAGAGAGAGAGAGAGAGAGAGAGAGAGAGAGAGAGAGAGAG